>DWMZ01005202.1:0-11118 GCA_018249855.1 Eueides tales michaeli | reverse complement strand
CGGAAATTTGTAAAAATCTCCCTACAGAGATGCTAGCAACATAAATAAGTTGTAACAAGCGTATAAAAATTTCGACGAAGCTTGGTGAGGACGGATGGCTTAGTGGTCAGAGCGCTTGAACGGTTTTTAAGAGGCGCAGGTTCAAATCCTGCTTCGTCCAAATTTTTATACGTTTTTAAATTTAGTATTAATACGACATTATTTAAGGAATATTTCAATTCAACTTGTAGCAGTACAAATAAGGTAGGCTTTTCATATTATTAAGGTCTGCAGCAGAGGCTTATTGTGACGTAGGATACAAGCGAGCGACTGTGAAAAGCGACAGGTTGTGGTTGTTGCATTAAAAATCCCTTTCGAGGGAAAAAAATATTTACAATTTTCATTTCTTCTGTGAGGTAACGAAGCAAAGTGCGTTGAGTACCGCTAAGTTAACACGCAATATCTCAAGAATTGGACGAAAGTGGTAAACGAATATAGTTAAGTAAGGAACGACACTATTTTCCCTGGTCCTTCTGCCTACTCTGCCATGTACAGGTTGCTAAAAAGTACACATTTGACAAGTAACAATCTAAAGAAGAAGCTTACAATAAGTTAAATTGTTTTAATTTTATATACTAATTTACAAACTTGGATATTTTAATAAATTTGACAAATTACACGCGTGTAGATTAAATAATTTAGGAGTTTTAGGAGCTTTTGAGAACTTCATAGGTCTCAAAAGTAACTTGAAGTAGTTCGTGTAAAATACACATATGTGTTTTTAGTTCTTTAACTTGCCTGGACACTGCCGTGTGTCTTCAATCTTGATACACACAAAGCTCCATTTTTTTTATCTTGTATGACAGCCTATACTAAAAAATATTGTTTTTGCGTTCATTAAATTTAAGGGTCTCGTGTTAATACCCTAATAAGCTCCTGACCGATATGGTCAAAAATCAGTAAGTTTGAGTACACTAAAAGAGCCCAACGATTTCTACGTCTTAATCGGAATACTTAGAAATAATCACGTCTCACCACTTTTTCGTTATTCAAGCATTGTATGCAATAATGTCAAGTGTTATTGGGGCAATAAATCCGGTTAATGAGTGGTTTGTCTGAAAGACTGCAAGGTTTATAAGTACTTAGCAACTTCATGAAGTTACTTCTGTGTCATTCCTTCACAAACGCATGATTATGAAGCAGGGTTATCTGGGAATTCCTGATGTAAACAATTACTATAACTTATGGTGCTTTATTTCAAACACGTGCCAGTCTTATATGAGCCCTTGCCCAACCCCCCACCCCCTCCATCTAGTATAATATATAGTGATGGTAAAGTTTATTTTGGTGCCTTTGCTGCTTCACGCTGAACGCAGCCTCGTTGTCACGATAACCCCTTACACTTTTGTCATTCCACCATCTTGTTTCCTTGTCGATGACATGTCACTGTGTCGGAATGGTGTACCGACTCGTGAACATGCCGACGATTAGACATGCTCCTCTACTGATAATACAAAGCGCAACAATGAAAAAAGTGAATATTTTTATTTATATTGGACTCATACACAACACAACTTTCACAACTGGAAACTATTGTCACTATTAATTGATATAATTTCCTTACCAATTTATCTGTTTTTATCCGAAATAAACTAATGAAGTCACCTAAAGTGTATAGAAAACAAATCAGAATACAATTAAAGAGAACTATTTAATACTTATTAAATATTTTAAATAGCACGCAGTGTTTTTGGTAATATTTTATTTTATTAAAAACCGAAAATCACGTTTATTATAAAATTAAAACAGAGATTGTGAAAGTCAGAATTTGATTTGTTATCCCGGTATTTTAAAATCATCTCCATTTTATTCGGAATAACATAAAAGTTGTATAAAATTGCATGTGTGTATGTAATAAAGAGTTTTGTCAATCTCTCTATATATTATTTGGAAGCATGTTGTATCATCCCTTTGTCATGAGAAGTATTACTGCGGTCACATATACAACAATATTTAATTAAATAATCTATATATTATAAAGTAGTTTCATTATAATACTAACCTGATCATTCATCGCGTACACACCCTTGGTGTCGCGAGAAGCGGAGAGAGACAACTCAAGGCCCTCTGACCTCTGAAAAGATGAAATTTAAAAAAATATAGTCTAAAAATAACAATAAAAAGAATGTTTTTCTGTGTGATAAAAATATTAAAATTTTGTTAAAATATTTACATATTTTTAACAAATAACACGTCTATATATATATATATATATATATATATATATATATATATATATATATATATATATATATATATATATATATATATATATATATATATATATTTATATATATATTTGTAGCTTAGATCCCCACTCGAAGAATCAGAATCATAATCAGAAATACTTTATTGCACAAAAATAAAAATAAAATACAAATTTAGTGTTACAAATTTCACAATAAGTGCAAAGGCGGCCTTATCACTATAAGTGATCTCTTACAAGCAACCATTTTTTTAAATATACCTAAAGTAAGAGACTATAATTGGCGGATAACTGCACAAAGTTAATAATATACTATACACATACATACATAAATACATATATAGAAATATACATATTATAATTATTTTGAGATTATTAATATTATTTTGAGAACCCCATATCATAGAACTATCG
Source organism: Eueides tales michaeli (assembly GCA_018249855.1). NCBI lineage: Eukaryota > Metazoa > Arthropoda > Insecta > Lepidoptera > Nymphalidae > Eueides > Eueides tales. The sequence continues at coordinate 8,459 of DWMZ01005202.1, read as the reverse complement.
ATCCTGATACCCAGATTCTTCACTCAAGTACCTGTATCTGTATCTTCAATTATCACTATGGGTGGATGTAGGGAGTTTTAATATATTTCTATGTAGAGACAGTGACCAGTTACAGATTTATTTTAAGTATAAAACTAGACGTGTTAAGATTTCTGCCAGTACTATTGCCTATGTATGTGAATTTATATGCGTGCGTTGCGTAAAGTCCTATTTAGTATTGCAGTGTAAAGAAAACTAATTTAAGTAATACCATATAAAAAAGCACTGTTGCTCACCAAGATTGAACCAAATAATAACATTCATCTACCATATAACTATCTTTTCCTATAATAGTACATAATCTGCTAAACGTTTAATTTACCTCGAAGTTAAATTTATTACAGCGTGCCGCGATGGATACTTATTTCCTGGCCACGATACGGGGATGAACAAAGTAACCATGATCGCCAGACAACAGCCTCGTTAGCATTTCAAAATGATAGTTAAGCTTATTTTTTTTTATTAAGTTTATACATGAATATATATGTTCCTTGACAAAAATTATTTGATATATTGTAGGAATATATTACAACCAGATAAAGTATTCTATTTAATATTATATAATATACGTTTTATATCGTACACTTAGTACGTAGAGACAATGAAAGTGGCAATAGATAAATTAAACTACATGGCTCTTGTTACGTTATTCACAAATATGTTGCGAAAATTATTTAAATAAAATAATAACATATATAACAATAATTAAAAAAGCATATTGTTCTGTTCCGTATTTTTAAGGCACAAGAACATAAATAATACTAGCGTCGCTAGACTGGTTACTAACTACGTCTATGTATGTATATATATATATATATATATATATATATATATATATATATATATATATATATATATATATATATATATATATATATATATATATATATATATATATATATCATAAGTTCCGTCACACAATAGAATTTTGAATGCTGGCCACAAAAATGTTGCTTAAATTTGAATTTAGAATCATTTGCGAAAATAAGAATGTGTATTTTATCATATTTGGCTATTATTAAATATAGAGTGGACGCTTAAAGAAGACCGTGTCGCGGTTATCGCGCTACATCGATGTGGTTACGCGCCAACTCAGATTTTTGGTATACTAAAAAATTTTAATTTAACCAAAAGATTCAAGCGGTATAATGAGGACTCAAGTTTGGAAGATAGAAAAAGAAGTGATCGTCCTCGCTCTGTTAGGACGCCAGCAGTGATAAAAGCGGTGAAGGCGTGAATCTGAAGACATCCCATACGCAAGCAGAAACTGTTAGCCCTTCAAATGGGGTTAAGCAGAACCACGGTCAAAAAAGTGTTGAATGAAGACTTAGGGCTACGAGCCTATCGCATAAAACAGGTCATCGTTTAGATGCGCGTCTAATAGACATGAGACTGAAAAGATTCCGCGTTTTGTTGAAGCGGTAGGCGGGAAAAAAGCATCGTCAAATTCGCTTTTCGGACGAAAAATTTTTTACCGTGGAGGAGAGCTACGATAAACAAAATGATAAGATGTACGCCCACAGCAGTGAAGAGGCCAGTAACCGTATTCCACGTATCCAGCGAGGTCATCCTCACTCATGGTTTGGTTAGGAATCTCATATTGGGGCTTAACTGAGGTACATTTTTTTGAGAAAGGCGTAAAAAGAAATGCGATTGTGTATCAAAATACAGCCCTCGCAAACCTTGTGAAACCAGTTTCTCATACAATGTTCAATAACAGACGCTGGGTATTCCAGCAAGACGCACCAGCACCAGCTCATAGAGTGAAAAGCACGCAAGACTGGCTAGCGGTGCGCAAAATTGACTTCATCCGGCACGAAGACTGACCCTCCTCCAGTCCAGACTTAAATCGGTTGGATTACAAAATATGGCGACAATTAGAGGAAAAGGCCTGCTCAACACGCCATCCTTATGTGGAGTCATTCAAGGCATCCTTGATCAAAGCAGCTGCCGATATTGACATGGACCTCGTGCGTGATGCTATAGACGACAGGCCGTGCAGGTTGAAGGCCTGTGTACAAAATCGCGGAGCTCATTTTAAATAATAGTAATTAAAATAAGAATCCATGTTTTATTACGTTTCTTTTGATATATAAATGATTATTCTAACAAATATGTCTCAATTATTTCACGATAAAAATGAGACAAAACTTACGACCCGACTAGGTATATATATATATATATATATATATATATATATATATATATATATATATATATATATAAACTAAAACCTATATCTGTATTAATATTATAAAGATAAAGAAATGTTTAGTTGAACACGCCATTAACACGATGTACTGGTTCGAAAAAAAATTTTCGCAGTCGACAACAACAATATTATCATTTCGGTGTAACTTGCAAGCAAAGACGTAGTTAGTAACTAGTCTGGCTACGCTAGTATTTTGAATAATCGGGTATTGTAGTTATTATTCCTCAATAGGAAAATGTAAAAAAAAGCAAACTATTTAATACTTGTATATTACCCATTTGGCAATCTGCCAAAACGCAATGGAAGGAAGTATGCTTACCGTGAAGAAATTAGACAAAATTAAAAACAGTGTAAAAAGAAATAAAACAAAGGTCATTGATATAACATTAAAAATTAGAAGACTTAAATGGGGATGGGCAGGACACATGCTCAAAGGTCAAGACAAGTGAAACAAAAGAGTAACTGTATGGTACCCCAGAGATGGTAAGCCAACGAGAGGCAGGCCTCAACGAAGATGGGACGATGATATCCGAGACGTAACAGGAATTACGTGGAACAGAGTGACTCAGGAACACGTAGAATGGAACAGGTTGGAATAGGCCTTTGCCGACTGGCCATCGGATCTACAAAAAATAAGGAACAAGACATATTAAATTAGTAAAAGTAAAACTACTTCAATGCTAAATATTGTTTAAGTTTTGTTACATCAAGAATGTTATAATAAGATCTAAATAAAAGGCTATATTATTAATAGATACTTTTTGTTAAATTTTATAATAATTGTAAAAAAAATTGCATTAATTTGTAAACTCAGTTAATTTTATTTTGCAATCATAAGAAATTCTAACGACGACGATGTAGAACAAGAGATATTTTTGGAATCATTGCGTGTAATCTTGTTATAAAATGCACACAACCATACCTATAGATACACGTACATATATTTTTATATACAGACATAATTTTGAAATATAAATTTAAGTTTCGTTTACAGTTATTTTAGTAGAGTAGTTTTTCGACAACACTCTTGTTGAACCTTTTTATCTTTTTATCTAAAACGTTGATATATATAATTTAAACTTTGTTATATATAATTTAAATGTTTGTGTAAATGGACATAAAATATAGAATAGTTTATTTATCAGACTAAGAATAAAAATGATACTAGTCAATACATAGATTTTTACCTAAATCAGATATGTTTTTCAGCTTCACTATGAATTCCGCAAATGGCAGGATAGGGAGGGAACTTGGGAACTAGTAGTGTTAGGACAATCCGTTCCGGTCTTCACTTTTCGCCTAATTTGAAGCATTACGTGTTGAGTAGCGGAACTCAACGCCGCTCTTGGCCTTGTTACCTGAGCGAAGAAATGAAGTATTTAAATTGAAAATATTAAATATTTCATTTCCTCGAGGTGAGATCAAACTTACAGCCTGTCGCGCTTACAGTTACACGTTCGTGTCCCTGCGCAACGATAGGCTATTTTTTTTTAAAGATACGACAAAAATAATATTGACGTGTACTAAAGCTTAAATGAAATATCTGAAAAATCATTAATAATAAAAAGCATTCCAAAAAAAATATCGATCAATATTATACAGTGTCTTGTGTTGGAGTCGGTCTCATTCCACGACCGGTTTCCGTAACACACCGGCTGCTGCGGTCCCAATAGGCTTTTATAATATGTTGCACACTATCAACGTTAAGTGAAAGGACAAGCCGATATAATTGCTCTCTGTGTTATTCGATTTTGTAATAAGTCATATTAATAGATCAATAGATTTAAAGATAAAACAGATTTGTAATTTTGGTCCAACAGGTATTTGTAACATATATTATTTTTATTGAAAATGTCTTTAACAAGAAAGAAAAACCATTGTCATTGGTATCTAATATAATATTTTTATAGTCAGTTATAATAATTATGCCGTCCATATCATAGCTATGTTTCTAATATGTTTTTAGAGCGTGGAAAGTAGAAAGTTTTTAAAAGTAGGCAACTTTAATAAACATATCTCGAAAAGTATTACTATTTGCCTAAATTATATTTGAAATGCTTTTGGTTAAAAAAATACTAAATGTCTAATATAATTTTTAAACAATAATTAGATGTTTCAGAGTTTATGTTAACTATCGTTGCAAAGATATGCAATGAACCTTGGAATTCTGTCAATGATGTATATAATATAAAAAGGTTTTCATACAAAAAATATAAAATTAGTTAATTGACACACAATTTACATACCGAAAAGTTGATTTGTAAACACGTTTAGTATATTTTGTTTATTCTGAAAGTTATAGTATGAAATAAATGTCAGAATTTGATTCTTTGTCGTTTTAGTGTTATTTTATAAAATGATATAAATTCGTATATAATTAATTGATTTATTCAATGTAATAAAAAGAGTGTATAATGTACTTAATAAATAACATTTTCCATTACCACGAAGCATTTGAATATCGTAAGAGAGTGTGGATTCATTATTAATGTCGGTTGTGCGATAGAATTCTTTAGGAGGACATAATTGCCGGTCGGTGACCCTGTTTAGTTCCTCCCACTAAAACAGCGTTAAATCAATTGATGTTATTACAATTGGAACGCATCTTTCATCGTAACCTGGTTTGCTTACTTTTCCTAGGGGAGTTTCTAGAGTCTATGAATAGTAAAATAATTAGAGAAATGTGTTTGGTTAACGTTAACACAGTATGTAAATTCATATTTTTAGTGATAATATTGTTTTTATTTTTTAATTAGTACATTGATTTTGTTTTGTGTTTATGTTTAACGATTAAAATAATACTTAGGTTTACAGTTGAGATTTGTTAAGTCTACGGTGTTTCAAAGAGATTGTAGACTTCTGAATATCACATTAACTTATATGTGATATTATTATTATATCAATTTGAGTCAATTAAAAAGTTTGGCCTACATACCTCGTACTACACTTGTATATTTTACGTTATTCATACGGTAGTTAGCTATTTTTATAAAGCCGTGTAAATTTTAAACAGGGCACGATACGGTCGGTTTTCCTATCGTTAATATTAATTGTTACAGTACCGAGCACGTATAATTTCCAATTTATAATATTTGTGTAAGAAAATCATACTTAACTTCTTATTTTATTTATTTTTGAATTCTGATATATATATATATATATATATATATATATATATATATATATATATATATATATATATATATATATATATATATATATATATATATATATATATATAGTTCTATTTTTACACTTCACGATGTATCCTACAAATTACAGTGTAGGCAAAGGCAAAGGGAACCTTTCCTAGGTTTCCTCTGCCTACTCTATGATAAATTGATAAGCAAGACATTTCGTTTCTATTAAGATTCTTATGTTCCCTATTTCCAATTCTGGAGGCATTGCGTGTTTAGGTGCGGAGCTCAACGTCGCACTTCGCCTCGTTACCACAGCCAGAAAATATTTTTTCACTTCCTCTAAAGGGAATCGAACCACAAATTTTCGCGTTTACCGTCGCAAGTTTGTGCCCCTGTGTCACGACTGGCCTCGTTGTATTCAATTATTTATTTGGTACCATATGTCTATACGAATAAATTTTATCTATAAATGAATTTATTTTATCTCATGATTGAGCATTTTATAAAATTGTTTTACACGGTGTACATTGTTTTTATAATTAAATAGTAATTTGTTTAATGTACGTGTTATCAATAATATCAATAGGTATATCTATATTACGCTCCACTTCGTCAGTAGATAGCATTATATCGTTTATGTGTACTTTATTTACGTGGTTATATTTTATAGTCTATACTACCTAATTGAAGTAAGTTTGGTGTAAGACCATATTAATACTATTCAGTATGCCCACATACTTTAACTTATTGAATTTAATATTTTTGAGTTAGTAATAATAACAAGTAATTATTTTATTACTAAAAAATATATAATAAGAATACTTTAAGTATTGGTTATCATAATAAAAATATGTAAATACAAACAAAACAATTTTAATTTCAAAACGATTACGTACCATTCAGCTTGTTGATGATATTACATATCCTATCAGCAGTAGATTTTATAAATTCTTAACTTTAATTAATTTCGTTCCGGTTCCATGTAATATCTAATTTATCGAGGAAGTAAAATTATAACAATTACAGTTTTAATTGGATAGAGCACCAAAGTTTATTCACAATATTAGGTGTCCGTTGTTCTAACATCCGGAAAACATTTAGTCACTTAGGATTATTCAGTATAATGTAAGTAACACTTTTACGTGAAGAAATACAACGAGTTTGATCGAAAACGTTTACTTAAATTCCGATATGAAAGCACGCTAGACACACGTGCGGACCGCGCGGGAAGACTGCGTGGCGGTCGCGGCGCGCGCTTCGGTGGGGGGCCGCTAGTACTCGCGGCGGCCGAGCCACGCCGAGGGCGCTATTGTTGCCTCAGGCCTCTGCTGAAGCCACATTAAAAACCTTTGAAACCACTAGGTGAATCTGAACAACGATCTTATCTGAAGGTATTCCCAACTCCTTTTAGGGACACAGTGCAATAGACATATGGCACAGTGTAGTAGCTAGTGTATAGTAACTGAATTGAAAAATGATTATGTTAAATTGCTTTTTATTACTTATATACTAATAACAAATTTGTAACTGATCATTTTCTTTATAAGGAATATTAAAAAAGATATATAGAGGACGTTCATTAAAATAGAGCCAAAAATAGTGTTTTTGTCTGTTTGTCTGTTTTATTTAAATGGAACTCTCACACATTAAATAAAAATACTTAATTATTTTACTCATATAATAAGCGCCTCAGTTTTAAATATTTTCCTTTAATATTTCTATGAGAACTGAATTTGTATGTAAATGTACTTTTATGTGTATTTGTTATTTTCTTATTATTTACTTAATGTGGAAAATGTTGTTTAGACAACATTAAATCTATTCTATTAGTAGAATAGATTTATCAGGAAAATATGTGAGGGTAAGTAAACGCATGCGGACACTTGCCCCGGTTGAGACAATATTATAAAAATAATTACAGGACTAGGACTTACTACTGGAGCAGGGCGACAACAGTTGTTGTTTAATTCCTATTGGATTAAATGAAATATTTAATATTTTCATTTCACCCCGGTAAAGAGGCAAATCGCAGCATCGTGTCGTTCAATACGTAATGCCTCCACAATATGGCTGAAAGTGTTGAACGGAAATGTCCTAATGGGAACAGATTGTCTTAAAACTAAGTTCACTGTTTTCATCTGCTACCATACAATGTGCGGGATACAACGTGTAACTCTTTACGAACTGTACTAATTATTTTTCTAAGCATTTTATACTATTGTTTATTTTTCTTTTTATCGTGGAAAAGCTCATCTTTTCCTCAGCATCCGAGCGTTCAGGTCAACTGATAGTAAGTGGTCACCGCCGTCCTTGATCTTGTGTTATGTTAGGGGAGCTACAGGTGCGCTGCCGGCCTTTTAGATGAAGACAGATAAGTTTTCAAGCTATCCTCTTACTCTATGTCATATCGACCTAGAAACGCTGCCGCGAGTGGGTCATTCTTCAGTAGTGTGAAAGAAAGTTCCTAAGGAGCCGCACAGTTGTGGAGAGCGACATATCCAAATGCTGAGGATATTTGAGTTTATGATGTACCGTGCGGTTAAAAAATCGGCAGGTAACAGGTCAAACAGTTCTCCTGAACACTCTCTATGAGAATTGCGAATGAGAATGCCCTCCGAAGAGCGAGCGCAATACGCTGTTTCTTGTGCATTTCAATTACTTTTTAGATGACACTAGCATAAGTTGCTACTTATTCTCTAACAGCGTATTGCGCCTCACGGCACATATTAGTAGCAGAAACCATCGACAGCAACATTGATGCTGCATTGTTTGTACGAGACCCCGCTGCAAAAATCTTCAGTTATCTGTTTTGTTATGAAATTCTGCCGCAGTTACCTTTAATCTTAATAATGAAAATTATTTGATGGAGGCCTGTCGTGGCGCAACGGCACAAGCGTGGGACGGCAACTGACAAGTTGTGAATTCGATCCCTACTCGAGGGAATGAAATATTTGACATTTTCAATTTAAATATTTATTGTTTTCATTTCTTCGCTCTGATAACAAAGCGCAGCGTTGAATTTCACCACTTAACATGCAATGCCTCAAATTCGGCGGTGTAATAAAATG
>DWMZ01005201.1:0-11120 GCA_018249855.1 Eueides tales michaeli | reverse complement strand
GGAGCTGCCGGCGGACAGCCGCCCGCTGTACGCGCCGCGCGCGCCGCGCCCCTGGAACGATAGCTCGGCTTTGCATTTTCATTCTACTGGTACGTATTTCATAGTACACTAAACATTCTTTTTTTTTTAGCTTCACGCTGTATCCCGCACGAGGCAGGGTAGGCAGAGGGAACCCGGGAACCTAGTGTTAAGACACTCCGTTCCCCACTTTCCGCCGAATTTGAGCTTTGCCTTATTACCAGAGCGAAGAAATGAAACATTAAATATGCAAATTGAAAATATTAAATATTTCATTTCCTCGACTGGGTATCGAACCCAGAACCTGTCGTTTACAGTCACACGCTTGTGCCGCTGCGCAACGACAGGCCTCACACTAAACATTTCCAGGCTATATAGGCTGATGCTTTTCCATAGCGTGGGAACAGCAACTAAACAAATTCCATTTTATATTTCATCTCTCTATTCTATAAAATACATTTTTGTTCTGTACGATTTTTATATTTTCTACGATAATGGTTGTTGACGTAGAAAATTGATATTGATTGATCGAGTGCAAGCTGGAAGAAAAAGTGATCGAGAATATCGTGTATTGTGAGGCACTCGCGTGAGTGCCTATAATATGAAAAAAAAATATGAAAAAAAAATTGTTGTGATTATTTATAAATTTTGAATCTTCTTGCCAAATGATAATTCTAATTGTCTTTGGGTAGCGGAAATTTGTAAAAATCTTCCTACAGAGATGCTAACAACATAAATATGTTGTAACAAGCGTATAAAAATTTCGACGGAGCTTGGTGAGGACGGATGGCTTAGTGGTCAGAGCGCTTGAACGGTTTTCAAGAAGTGCAGGTTCAAATCCTGCTTCGTCCAAATTTTTATCCGTTTTTAAATTTAGTATTTTTCTTTCCTAAGTGTGGAATAACACTTTAAAAATAGTAAAAATACTTTATAAGATTTTTTAAAATATATCTTTCATGTACGGAGTATCTTTATCTATAGTATTATAGTATCTGTAGTGATTGGTTACAGATTTATTACAAGTATAGATTTATAAATACATATATATAAATGGAATTTTGAAATTGATTTTTATTGAATTTAATTAGGAACTATCGTAGCGGTGTCTGTATACACGACGCGGGAAATGATATTTAAATTTATGTATTTTTTTCTGCTCTTTTAGAACTCAGTATAGCGTATCTATATAAACACAAACTGTAGCCGACAAAATTATCTTAATACAGGGTAAAAAATACATCTCTTTAAGTATTATTAATTTACAAATCTCTCTGGCTCTCCGTTCTCTCTGCTAGGGATACAGCATTAAGCTATATAGTTTTTTTTGCTAAAAATCTTGTCATTATATTATTAACACATTAAAAAAAATTACTGCCCATAGGCAATATAATTTTTTTTTAATTTTCAATTCTCGTTAATATTGAATTATAAAAAAATATATAATATTAAATTATGTACATTTACAGATTCACTGTTATTTAACGAAGTGATTGACGACGATGTCAGCGACGCTGACGGATTCTTTGACATGCAGTGTAATCAGGTGAAACTGAAAAAAGTTTTTTATTTTATTTATTTTTCTTTAAAATTAATATCTATATTTCACTTTTAATTTACATGCCGTATTTGTGTACTTAACTACGTGACTTATATCAAATTAAACTGAAAGTGGTTGGTGTGCATTGTCTTTTCCATGAATTTTTTTTTTAATTTTGTCCTTTTTATAGAAGACAAAACTCAATATAGGTCCCTTCTTGCTATAAAAAAAAAATATTAAAAATTCTTTTACCCCTACCATAGATTTTCGTCTCCAGGTTTTCATAGGCATGGTGACTATGCAGTACCAGGCGCAAAGCGACATGGTTGAACTCATCGAGCGTTTGGAACGCGCGTGCATACGTTTTGTTCATTTCAGTAAGGAAAATGAGCTACGTTCTCGAGTTTTTAGTGAGAAAATGGGCCTGGAGTCGGGCTGGAACTGCCATATATCGCTTATGAGTGATCATCATAGGTATGGATTTATTATTATTTATGTTGTATGTTGGTAATATTGGACATTGAATATTTCATTAAATTGTTATATTAGAAAAGAAGTTGATAACATTTTTCATAAAGAAAAATGTTATAGATGTCAAATATAAAATTTGACAGATATATAATGAAGTTAGAATTACTAAAATATCATAATTATTAATTGTCTAATTTTATAGCAATATACTATGATAGTTGATATATTAAATTGTATATATTATTTTTTTTTTTGATTCAAAAAATACAATACAAAAAGCGAACAATACAAAGTTACTAATAAAAAAGATTGGCTGCAATTTTTTTGAAAATTGCTTACTAAAAGCTTATTGGACTAACAATTGGTTTTACACACAAAAAAAATATATTGTTTGTTTGTAATTTAATTTATATACATCCATCATTACATGTAACACGAAACATTTTATATTTAATTTTGAATTATGAATGTTTTATTAATAATTATTATTGTTAGATGTTATAAATGTTTTGAACTTTGATTTATCTATATCTAAACATAGATTTTACTTTTTTTATATGCCTTAAGGTTCTATTTTGAGTTTGTTCCTTTAAAATTTGTACCCACAGTGTTTTATTTTTTCCTTTTCATTATCCACATATTCAATATTGAAAAGGTATCATCAAATATTTTCGAATGATTTTCATTCCTATTTTCCTATGCTGCATATCCTACGCATGTCTTTAATTTACAACTGAACTCCCTTGAGCATAGAAAGCAACCTATAAATGTTATATTCCTGTCTAGACTATCTGTTGTCATATTCTAGTTTGTCTGTTAACTTTAATTTATCGATGTGCGTAGTTCTTTATATAGAAACTTCTCCGTATCGGAATATATTCAATGTAATTTTATATTTTATTCAAAATTTTAATTAAAAGTAAGGATTAAAAAACAATTATAAATAATATAAATAATATCACAATTGGCAGTAACTTCACATAAACTATAATTATATTTAAATACGACATGTGTCAATGTCACTGAAACGTCAAAAAGAGAACACAGATAAAAAAGGAAAGTGAGTGAATGAGTATTGTCGACAGCAAGCCGGGCTCGCCGCTGTCACAGCGCGAGCGCCATAACACCGCCTCGCAACTCGCTAGGCCCAATACGGACTTTATTTATAGGTGCGTCTTAAACTATCGCGCTTTGCTATACGCTTTCTGCTTAGCTTTTGCTAATGTTTTGGATTTTTGTATTTTCTTTTCAATAAAAAAAAGTTTTCAAAATTTTCAGACTAAGTTTCATATAAAAATATGAAAGTGGCAGTGGTTAGTATGTGTTGCTTCTGAATGCCCTCTAAACGAATTAGGTATTTAAAGTATGCAGAGGTTTTTAGACCGTTGCAATGTTTGAAATTGAGTACAAGAAATGGTTGCCATTTTGCTACGTTCATGTTTTGTATAAAAAACTGTTTCACTTTAAACTTAATTTTGTGCTTAAAAGTTATTTTTAAGCAATTTCAATTTGATATGTAAATATAATGAATTATCATATTATTCAAAACAAAGATTTGCTTTTATAATTGCACTAAGCTTTTAAATGTATGAAAAAAAATATTAAGCTTTAAAAGTATAATATGTGACTTTCCTCTATACATTTACTACATAAGATAATTACACATGATATCTGACCGAATATTTTCATTAACAGAACATACTGTATGATTAGTTACATATCTATATTAAGTACTTGTATAGAGAACTGATATGCGCCTATTATATTATCTGAATAAAAACGTTTTGCTGTTTTCAGATAAACTTCTTATTATTAATATTTCTTATCTTAAGAAAAATATTAGGACTAAATCTTTGCCTTATTATTTTAATAATAATATTAAATATTAATTCCTTTTTTGTTAAAATCAGTTTAAATTTAAGGAATAATGTCAATGTTTTGTTGCGTTTTTGCTACCCAATCTTTTTATTTCTTATCATCGTGCGAATTTCCCTTATACCATAGACAAAGCAAGACGTTTTTATTTCTGCAACTGCAATTTAGCTGCTATTTGCACGAGAATATCCTCAGTTCTATACAAAAACAATTCCGCCCGTGTATTATTTCCATTGGTTTGTTCTTTTTAACACTGAACATCATAAATTCACCTTTCATTACTATTTTTTAACAACGACGGGTTCCGCCTATTTAATTAATGGGTGAAAATCAGTAGATTAAAAATACTTTTACATAAGATAACCTAAACTTTATATTTACTATATTGCTAATTTTTTAGCAAATGATAAGCTTTGTTTGAGAAATAAGCAAATTTCCTCTAATAATAATGTGTAGTGGCAACATATCGACGACTAAGGCACTCTCAATGTCTGCGCCCGGAGCCATTAATGTCGAACATAGTACGGTCAAGTTCAACGACGAAATTAAGAAAACGAGACACTCTATTACCACGCACAGTGGATTGAAGGTAAAATATTATTAATATATTTAAAATATTGTCTAATTTTGCATGTTCTTTTTCGTTTCATATAGAGCATAAATTAGAATGATGCAAAAGATACTTATTATTAGACATACCCTACTAATGTTAAAACTATTAAAACTGAGTCACACCAATAGTATTTGTTACCAAAAAATAGGAAAAACATGAAAAAAATGTTATATTTTCCGTATTTTTGAAATGCATAATATATTAATAATTTATAGTGCTTGACCGCGATGGCAAGTTGCTATATGACGTCATACAGCGGCACTGCGCCTACTTGTTTACAAACTCTGTTATAAGAATTTTCCAGGGGAGGCCTGGGCTTTAGCTTTCTATAAATCTATTTGTGTTAAAATTTGTTTTAGTATTATTTTCTGTTAGTTAAATTCCTGACTGGGCACAAGACTGTTCTGGGGTGGGCATGTTTGTTTCTCTTTAAAAAATATCTATAATTATTCAATTTACCTTATATATTCACTATCAATTCCATATTGATGCCTGTACGCTGCTTTGAAATAAATGGTCTTGACAGACCGACAGATGGGAAACAAAATAATCCTATAAGGATTTTCTTTTGAAATATGTTACATCAAAAAATGATTTGATTTTTTTATTATTACACACACACGCTTTAAGTCGTAGATAGAATTTTTGACGAAACGCAAATTATTATTACGTGTGTAATATAGATAGTTGATAATATTTTGTGACAAATATTGGTGTGACTCATCGTTTTCGCAACAATTTATTTGTATCTATATAAGTGATACATAAATATATCTATATTCCTATCAATAATACCCTACCTATTGATACAAATATATACAATAACCGCTTATACCACACACCGATCGTTGTAAATAGACATTGTCCTACAAAACTTGTTGAGCAAGCCCCGGCCCTTGCAGGCGGGCCCGCGCGCCAGCGTGCCGAGCGCGGCGTCCGCGGACTCGCTGCTGGCGGGGGAGTCCCCGCCCGACGCGTGCCGCTCGCTCTCCTGCCTCACCGACTCCACCGATCACTCCGCGCCGCTCAACTTTGATATGAGCAATCGGGTACTACGCTAGATATATATTATAATTTATCATTAAAATAATATTTTTCATACAGAAAAGATTGGAATTCACAAGTGTCTTAATAGAAACGTTAAAAATGTTTTAAATTAATATTGAGGTGAAAATAAAATTCATATTTATAGCAAAAATCATCATATACAATTGTTGAGAATAATTGTTAAACAACGACATTAATTAAATAATTAAGTATAAGAAAAAACATTATTTAACAGAAAGGATTGGAATTTACAAGTGTCTTAAAAGAAACTTTAAAAATGTTTTAAATTAATATTAAAGTAAAAATAAATTTTATATTTATAGCAAAAATCATCTTACATAAAGTGTATAATTTATTAAATAATGACATTTTATATATATTTCAAAAATGTATATAAGTGCATTTTAACGGACACGTCGTCATGTCCATATGTCATATATATGACAGCTTTTCCCTTGCTTAATTTCTTTCTCTCCTTTAGATGAATAGATTTTTTTCTCAATATCATTTGTTTAAAGTGTGTTATTTGAATACCCTTTTGAATGTTCAATAAATATTTTAACAAATAAATTTTTTTATATATATATATATATATATATATATATATATATATATATATATATATATATATATATATATATATATATTGGTATTAAAAAAATATGGAAGGAAATTTAAAAATAAGGAACGGCTGGAGATTTGATGTCCCTTTTTCAAATTTCATTGTTTGGTAAAACTAGCTTAAGCATTCAGGAAATTAAATTAATGATCAAAAATATAAAATAATATTCTACTCATATAATAATTAGACTTCCCTTAATATGCATATGGTATAGTACGGTCAACGAGACGAGGCAGTCCAGATTTTGTTGTCATTGGCTCCGCAAATTTGATTTTAGAATTTTTTTCTGTATCCCGCCCATACAAGTGTAAGCAGAGGAAACTTTGTGTTAAAATGCTCCGTTCCCTGTAAGATACTTCTAAACGCTCCGTTACTAGTAAGATACTTCTGTTCGCCATTTTACGCTGTATTGACTTAAGACATTTTGTATTGACTAACGGATTTAAACGCCGTAAAAGATTTTTTACTTTTGATTATAATTTTCCTGGGTGTACAACGAGCAAATGTTCAGAAAGCCTAATTTCAAGGCGACCACTATATATCGCCCGTACTATATCTTGTCTAATATACAATAATAATATATTTTGAAATGTTATTATGTAAAATTCTTTATATATAACGTAAAGCTACATTTACCTTTTCAAATTAAAATTCGTAATAAGACAAAGCGCGGCGTTGAGTTCCGCCATTCAACACGCAATATCTCAAATTCGGCGTAAAGTAGGTAACGGAAGTGGAACGGAGTGTCCTCACACTCCCTCTGCCTCGTGCGGGCTACAGCGTGAAGCTTTAAAAAAAAAGAAATTAAAATTCTAATATTTTTATTCAAAATAAGGAGTTACAAGGTTATTTTTTTTAACGTTAAAAAAAATTATCACCCGTTTACTAAAGTTACTGCCTCAGACTTGAGAAGAACCTGCGCAAGAAACTCGGCGGGACGATTCTTTTCTATATATATTTATTATATTACTTATAATATTTTAAATTTTCAGGCAAAATTACCGCGCGGTATCGAAAATATTCGGCCACATATAGAGCAAGTAGACAATGTGCCGCTCTTAGTGTCGTTGTTCACGGATTGCACCGCCAGCTCTGTGCAACGCATGATACAGATAATGCAGGTACGGAGGCTTTTTGTACTGATATTATTAATTAATATATTAATGTTTTAGTTTTTTGTTTAATTAATAGAACGTTAATGTGACACAACAGGTTGTTGGTTCGATACCCTCTTGAGGTAAAATGAATTAAAGTGAAATAAGAAGCTACAAGCTTCATTTTTTGAATGTATCGCTCTAGGACGAGGCAAAGCAACGTTGAGGTGCGGACACGCAGTGCTTCCTGTAATCTGCGGAAAGCTATAAAGTATCTTGATGAGAACGATATATATATTTTTTCATATTTCTCGTATATATATTCATATTTGTTTTATAATACTAAAATTACGTTTTGAATAATAACAAATATGTGTGCATAGAATAAGAAAATATACTTTAGTAGATTCATTTCTTGTTTGAGAATTTGCTTAGTAGGTTGTTAACATGTTAGCCTGTAAGCCGACGATATATATTAAAATGTTTTTTTTTTTACTTTACAAATATTTTAACTTATGTGATCTTGTGATATATTTATAAGATTATATATCTTTAAATTTGATCTAAACTAGAATATGAACCCCGGGAACCATGAGAACCTCAGAGAACCATGTGAACCTCAGGGAACCTTGGGTTCCATTGGATCCTGATATCATTGGGAACCTTGGGAACCACAGGAGCCATTGGGTACCTGCCTCCAATGGAAACCTTGGAAACATCAGGGAACCTTGGATACCTCGGGGAACCTTAGGAACCCGACAATATCGGGCCAAAATGCATTCATTGGTTGCAAGCATTAACTGTTAGACACAGACTAATGGTTACTCAATGAGAGGTCACTAATAGGCAACGCATGGAAATCAATGAGTTGTTTGCATACATGCAAACATGACAAATATTATTATAATATAGAATAGATTTGTTCAGTAGATTTTGCCTAAAAACGAAACAAACATCCCTCCTCACAAAGTTTTACATATATAATAACTTTTGATGTTAGATTTTTTGTTTTAGGATTATGGCGAAGTAGTCTGCGTGATGGGCTCAGCGGCTAACTGTCAGAACATGGAAATTTTTATGCAGGCCGATGCTAGGTATATATATATAAACAATATTAGTTTTAAAAAGGAAACTCAACACCTCCCTATCGTAATGAAAAAAAAATATATTAAAGTAATATTTGATTTTTTTTATTCTCCTCGAGTGGAGATTGAAGTCACAGCTTGTCGTATGTACAATCCCACCGCAGTGACCCTGCGCCACGAGACGCCTTATGTTATATAATGTCACTAGCGACTTACACGCAGCTTTGCCTGCTTAAATCTTTTATAATATATTCTATAACCTATCTAATGTATAAACACGTATAAATCTGTTCAGTTGTTCTTTTTGTGTAAACGAAACTAATATTCATTCACATAAACTTTTCCATTTAAAATATTTGTAGGATATTAAAGCATACTAAATTTAAAAACGTATAAAAATTTTTCGACGGAGCTTGGTGAGGCGCAGGTTCAAATCCTGCTTGGTCCAAATTTTTATACGTTTTTAAATTTAGAATTAGATTATTATAGAAGTGTGGAATAACACTTTAAAAATAGTAAAAATATTAAAGCATGATTAAACGTGAGGCCTGTGGTAGCGGGGGGACACAAACGTATGACTATAAACGCGACAGGTCGTGAGCTCGATCCCCACTCAAGGAGGAAATTATAAAATATTTTTTTGTATTCATTTCTTGGCACTGGTAACAAGGCAACGCGGCGTTGAGTTCCGCCGCTCTACACGCAATGTCTCAAATTCATCGGAAAGTGGGAAACGGAACGGAGTGTCTTAACACTAGATTCTCAAGTTCACCTCTGCCTACCCTGCCTTGTGCGGTGATTACACCGTGAATCTATTAAAAAGACAAAAATATAAACGTAAAATATTATTTATTTCTCAGCATAGCAGTGGAGCCTCTCTACCCCGTGCTATGTCAGAAGATGCCGCCGTACCAAGTGCCCGAGCACTGCGTGGGCCCCGTCGACCTCGCGCGCTCCCTCAACTCTGTGCCCTGTTCGCTTTCGGTGAGATGCGTTACACTTTGGCAAATATTACTTGTTTATTCTCTCATATTGTTGGTGTTGTGGAACAAGGACGGAGAATTTAGTTCAAAAATAACTTCTTTATTTTTTTTTTAAACATTTCTCAATTCGATCGTAAGTTCCTAGTAAACTTCTATACATTTTTTTTTGTTGAACCGATAAATGCAATAGAAATGCATTTAAATTTTACATTTTTATATATACTGTACATTCTTAGAATTATATAGCGTAAAGAACTCGTGCCTTGCTTAAAATTAGTAATATATATACTTTTATATATTTATTGAATAAGCAATTCAAAATTTTAAACCTTTAAAAAACTTTTTATAAAATATTTTGTGACACTTCTAACTTCTAGAAAGATCTTTAAACAAAATTTATTATCAGATCTGTCTTTATTCTACGACAATGGCAACATTACATTAATAACTTTGGCAAAACAATATACCGATTATATAATATAATAATTAAAAAAAAATGCTTTTACACGCTTACTATAAAGCTGAAAAACAAATGGCAAAGTCAGCCGTGCACGAATTATTGCAACACCCAGGTGAGTGACAAATAAAAATGTATTTATATAACATATTTATGTATGTGATAGCTTCTTGCTTAAACGCTTTTAGCTATTTTAATTTATTTCATTAATTTACGTAGCAACACTATGATTTATGTATTTTTTGTAAGGTCATTTATTTAAGGAAAGTATTCGATAACATTTTTGAATATTATTATTTGTTAAAATAATTGTGATATTGTGTGAAAAAAAACTCGTTTTTTTTTCAGTTTCACGCTGTACCCCGTACAGGGCTGGGTACGCAGAGGGAACTTGGGTACACAGTATTCGTTTTTACACTCGGTGTCGTTTCCCACCATAAAATAATATTAGTTTTATTGAAATGTAACAATAATAAATTTTAGTGTATCTTGAATTATGTGTATTTATTAACGTGACTCCACTATTGCACAGTGTAAACCTCATAAATTGACACTAATATGCTGCTGTAAACTCGACCGTTTATAAATTGACACTAATATGCTGCCGTACACTCGACCATTTTTAAATTGACACTAATATGCTGCTGTGAACTCGACCGCTTATAAATTGACACTAATATGTTGCTGTAATTTCGACGGTTCATAAATTGACACTAATATACTGCTGTACACTCGACCGTTTATAAATTGACACTAATATGCTGCTGTAAACTCGGCTGCTTATAAACTGACAGTAATATATTGCTGTATACTCGACCGCTTATAAACTGACACTAATATGTTGCTGTAATTTCGACGGTTTATAAATTGACACTAATATACTGCTGTAAACTCGACCGCTTATAAACTGTACACTAATATGCTGCCGTACACTCGACCGTTTTTAAATTGACACTAATATGTTGCTGTGAACTCAATGGTTTATATACTGACACTAATATATTGCTGTATACTCGACCGTTTCTAAATTGACACTAATATGCTGCTGTGAACTCGACTGCTTATAAACTGACACTAATATATGGCTGTATACTTGACCGTTTTTAAATTGACACTAATATGTTGCTGTAATTTCGACGGTTTATAAATTGACACTAATATACTGCTGTAAACTTGACCGCTTATAAACTGACACTAATATGCTGCCGTACACTCGACCGTTTTTAAATTGACACTAATATGTTGCTGTGAACTCAATGGTTTATATACTGACACTAATATATTGCTGTATACTCGACCGTTTCTAAATTGACACTAA
>DWMZ01005200.1:0-11122 GCA_018249855.1 Eueides tales michaeli | reverse complement strand
TATATATATATATATATATATATATATATATATATATATATATATATATATATATATATATATATATATATATATATATATATATATATATATATATATATATATATATATATATATAAAAGTATAACTGATATTAAATCCTAATTAAGACTATATCGATTAAAAGTCAATTAAATGCTGATTACTTTTGTATTCAGCCGCTAATATCGTATATTATGAGTAATAATATAAAATAACCATTAACCGAGATGATTAGGTGATTAGTACACAGATGTCCATGCAAAAAGAGGGTAGATATGAGTTTGAGCAGCCAGCTATCTAAATTTCTCTGTGTCTGTTTGTCTGTTTGACTATCCGTTTGCAGCATCGTAAAGCCTAAATCCAAGAATCAATTTGAATGCCATTTTTTTCTTACCTATAATATATAGTAATATTTTATGAAGTTTCTTTCTTAGTAGTTTCTTTCTTAGTAATATTTTATGAAGATCGTTTTAAAGTTTAAAATTTAAGAGCTACAAACACTTTGCCAAGATAACTTAATCGTTTTTTTGATCTCATATATTTTTTTTTATTTTGTTTGTTTGTACTTTGCATGTTACAAACTAAGCGGCAGGAGAATACTTGTATGAAGTGAATGAGTATTTAATTTATCTACGTACTATTTATGTCGGATAGCATTGAGTAGTAAAACCTTAGAAACGCTTGATTCCTGATAGAAATAAATGTAAATCTATGAAATCAGTTCAGTGGGATCGACATTGCGCTTTATGTCATATAAATCATGTAATTAAGCAATCGTAGAAGCTTCAAGGTGTATACCGCACATAGCATGGTAAATGGAGGGAACCTGGGAACCTAGTGTTACAAGCGTTTTTGTACAGTTTCAAACTGTATGGAACGAACTTAGAATAGGAATGGCATCGTTCCCATCATGCCACTTACGTTCCCCACTTTCCACTTAAATAGAACTAGAGCTGGGAATCAAACCCACAGTATGTCGCACTTACAGCCGCACGCTTGTGCCCTTGCGCCATGACAGGCATCAATGAGTTTTTACATAATTTGAATTATATATATATATAATTATATATATATATATATATATATATATATATATATATATATATATATATATATATATATATATATATATATATATATATATAATAAATAACAAAAGAGGCTTTACCAGATGAAATAAAAGAAATAATAATTCTTAACTTCATCAAGTGTGATCGAATCCACAATCTGTAATTTTACAGTCGCACGCTTGTGCGCCGCTTATTGGACATTTAAATAAGAAATTAAAAAAAATTGTTCGCTTTGCATATGCTTGCTTACATAATTAGAATAACCGTTCGCACTTAAAATAATAATAAAAATAACAAAAAAACATAATATATATAGATATATAGATTTACGTAATTTTTTTATAAACTTTTTCTCAAAAAATTCTTTTAGAAGGTACAACATTGTTTGGACACAGAAATTCAATCAATAGGACGCCATGTTGAATCAAATGCCATTGTGCGCACAAACCCTAAATTTAACCTGAATTTAATACAATAACATTTAATAACTTCATATAAGTAAAAATTAACGCTTTTAAACTATATAATAACAAATATATATATTTTAAAAAGTCTCATTTAAAATACATAAAAAGTCACGTTAGATACTTTACTCGACAGAAAAAAATGTGAAACGTATATGTTTATATATTTTTGTGAATATAATATATAAATCACTAACAGTTCTCTATAATTACTTATTTAAATATAATTATACGATTTAAATCATACCATAATTTGTTTTACTTAACATATTATCATATTGGTGTGAATTTATATATTAGGTATATTACATTATATATACATATATTCATTTCAAATTAAAATAAGTAACTCTGTCTCTTTCTTCAAACAAAATAAAAATCCAATCGATAGATAGACGCGAAACCTTCAAAATGGGTCCTTATATAATTTCTAACACGCAACTTCAACCAAATTGTTTAAAGTAATAGTAAAACCAGCCCAAAATAAAAAACTTTCACACACAAAAACCTAAAGAATATAAAAAAAAAACGTCAAAAATATCCTAAAAAATACTTACATATCTCCAAATCACACGTCCATACTGTATCTACTAAACACTTTCACTGAAATGCAATACGCCAACATCGAGGAACTCGACTCATACATCTATATACAAATAAGCTTATTTTTTTAAGTTAGTATAGTTTTACACAGCTCAATAAAAGCTTATTATTACAGCTTTAATATTGTACCGATTGCGTTGATATATCTAGGGTAAATGCGGGGTACGAGTGGAGCAAGAATGTTATTCGGCGGGGGGAGGCGCGCGCCGCATGGAAGTCAAGGCCGATAGGGGCCTGTCCACCCAAGGTCACACGGGAGTAAATCGATATGCTATTATTTAAAGTGAAGCATGTAAATGAAAATTTTGTATCGATTATAAGTGGCATAGAGTGAAGATACCGGGTTCAATTCTCATTGAGGACACTTTTTTATTTTCTGCTTAAATAACAAGGCAAAATTTAGGGTTGAGCTCCACGTGTAATCTATAGATAATGGTTTATCGTGACCTTAGGTTTCCTCTGTCTACTCAGTTGTATGCAGTTGTGTGAAGCTGAAAAAAATATCTGGACACCAAAATATATTAAAGTCAAAATTAAATATGTAATATATGCCTATAATATTGTCTACTGTACATAACCTTTAAACATCACTACACCAGAGACTTTATTACCGTGGTGTATATACTTTTATATTAAAATTTCTGTTCCCAATTTGAAACCTTTTATGACGCTACTTTCACACAAAGTCTGGAGGAATTGCATGTTGAATGGTGGATCTCAACGCTGCCGTTTTGCCTTGTTTACGTAGCGAAAAAACGATGTTGCCACAATCTGCCGTGTTTAATGTCACACACTTGTGCCTCTGTGCCACGACAAGCCAGACATGTATGTAAATAATTAAGAGTTATATATGACACAGCACTCGTTCTGAGTGCCTAAGGTCATTTTGACGGGCGCAATGGGCTATACTAAAATAATCCATTGGATATAGGCATCTAACCTTGAGATTAACTATCAAACACAAAAAGGTTTTTTTCACCTCAAAGTAGTGAGAGATTAGCGCAAGAAACCTAAAAAAAATCTTAAACTTCATAATATTAGTACAAACATGATCTTCATGCATGCACATATTAAATATATTATAGAAACAATTTTAAACGGATTAATTGCATATATTAAATTTTCAACATTTTTGGAAACCCGACGTTTCGAACACTTTACAGTAGTCCATGGTCACGGGTAGACCTCTCACCACTCCAGAGGACCAGATACAGTGAGCTCATTCTGCAAGAATACGGGACAGTACACGAGGCAAATAAGAAATCGTTGGCGGTAGTTTGATATTAGAATTATGTCAACTGACAAACGAATGCCACATCAGCCTACCCGTGACCGCGGACTACTGCAATTTTTTCCAAACGTCGGGTTTCCAAAAATGTTGGAAATTTAATATATGCGATTAATCCTTTTAAAATTAATTATATTATTATACGTTCGCTTAAACTATGCAAATATTTATTTATCATTATATAATTTAATTGTATTGAGAGAAAGTTGATTTCTTATTTTAATTCAGTTAAGTACCTAATAAATTGGAGGACTGTCATGATTCAGGAGCACATGCAAGGAACTGTAACCGCGACAGGTAGTCGGTTCGATCCTCACTCATTAAAATGAAATATTTAATGTTTTCCTTCATTTCATCAACAAGGCAAAGCGCGGTGTTAAGTTTCGCTACTCAATATAGCTTAAAATGTTAATCTACCCTTAATAAAGAAAAATACTTAATTAGAAAACGTATCATAATTTTAAAAATAATGGAATTTGAAAGGAACGGAGTGTCTTATCGATAGGTTCCCAATTGCCATGTCAGGGATTTGAATCTTGGAACCTTGGAATCCGTCCAATCGCTCTGAATACTAAGCCATATGTTTTCATAATGCTATATTGGAATTTTTATATGCTTGTCACAAGTTATTTATGTTGTTAGCATCTATGTAGGGAGATTTTCACTATCTCCCCTACTCAAAGATGACTTCTTAGAATTATCTTTTGGCAAGAAAGATGATGTTATTTATCATCATATAAATGTTATTTATGAAATATTTTTACGATCTTTACCCGTCCCTCTTTGAATCGCGGGTTCAAATCCCGCTACAATCAAAAATTTTAGACGTTTTCTCAATAAGTATGTATAGATAGAAAATGTCTGAAACACCTGTTTTAGTTAATGGTCATTTTATCTTAATATGGTCAGAGATTAAGTGTATTGTATAATATTAGCGGCCGCTTATAAAAATAATCGGCATATAAACTATATAAATGTTTTTGTTAGGTTTAATAACAATTAAACGTTAATTTACATTTCTGAGTGTGACATTAGGTCTTTAAATAAAATTAAGTAAATATTTAAAATATGCTTAAAATATGATGTGATTTTGTATTAATTTTGCAAGAAAGGCAAGCTAATCAGACATTCTGTACCCCAAGCAATTCCCAACATTTGAAGGCGGTACTCAACGCCGTAGTTTGTCTTGTTATCAGGATGATGAATGAAAATACGTCATTGCCCCGAGTGAGCATCGAACTGATGTGTAGCGGATTCGATACCCACTAAAGGGAAAATTTACCGACATGTTTATAAAGTTATTCCTACATGTTAAAGGAAGTTTGTAAAAATCTCCCTACAGAGATGCTAACAACATAAATAAGTTGTAACAAGCGTATAAAAATTTCGACGGAGTTTTGTGAGAACGAATGGCTTAGTTGGTCAACGCGCTTGGATGCGCGCGCAAGAGGCGCAGGTTCAAATCCTGCTTCGTTCAAATTTTTATACGTTTTTAAATTTAGTATTTATCTTTCCTAAATGTTACTTATAAGATCTAGTTAACATTGTTAAGTTCTTTGTTTATATATTCCGTAATAATTTATTTTATACATTAAATTTTCTTACCAACATAACTGACTAGGCAAGGGGAAACAGACATTCTATACACTTCCACACATTACCGGCCCCGGCATTTAAAACCAGTGTTAAGTAGTGGCTTCGGCCACTGCGTTTCGCATTGGGTAGTGTCAGGCCCCAGTGCCCATTCACCTTAAAAACCGGCAACGCACCTATAGCTCCTCTGGTGTTATACGGGGCCGTGGGCGGCGGTGATCACTTACCATCGGTAACCCGTACGCTCATTTTTCGTGTGTTATCCATAAAAAAAATATCAAATATAGAGTCCGACACTGTAGCGCTGTATATAATGTATGTATGTATATTTGTTCCAATATAATATTGTAGTTAGTAGATTAATTACGTCAATCAATTCGACTTAAAGTGCAAGTAGGATTCGTTTACTGCACCAATTTTAACACTATACGTCAACGGCAAGTATCTATAACTTATTATAGTTGACAAACTTGAATTTGCTATCGTTTGTACTATTTTTTTATGAAATTAACTACAATTATAAATAACAATGTTTTAAAATAAACATAAATCTCATTTTTTTTTCTCGTTACTCCTATATTTACAGTGTCAGAGGTTTTCTTTCGTTCTGATGTCTTGGATAATTTCATATTTGTACGTTTTCAATACGCGGTGGTTAGAGTTGACTAACTTAAATTTTCAGGCCAGGAAAAGCGACTTCGTCTCATTTCGTATATGAAGTACAAATATAAGGTTGTAATATTTTTTTATATGCTATAAGCACCTTTACCTTTTTAGATTTCTGCCTTTATTTATATTACTAGCGACCCGTCCGCGGCTTCGTCTGCTTGAATTACAATATATCGTTTACAAATCTCAATTACTTTGAAAAAGTTAAACATCTTGTAGCACTTTTGTTGAACTAAAATTTAAAAAAAATTATAAAAATATTTATTTACTAAGCTGATTGATATAAAACAAAATAAATGAATTTTTGAGGGCATTCCGTCAAAATATAAAAGTGAAAACTATATTTAAATCTGTAAAATGTTTAAATCTTAGAAGTTTCTGAGACAAACAGACGGAAATATCAAAAAAAGAATACTATTTTGGGCCCTATTAAATTAACGTCACCTATAAGATTATTTAATATATCTTCCATGACAGACGGCGAAAAGTAACAGATTTATTAAAAATGTACAATGTAAATTTTTGTACTCCGATGCTATGATATTATTTCTTTAGAAATATTGTATTTCATATACAAATAACGTCAAAGGTAACATCAATATTGATATATAAACTGGTGGTTAGAGAAGATAGTTCTCAATCATTTTCATCTCAAAATAAAAGTGAAAATATACTAAAACTCCAATTGAGAAAAGCAATTAAATAACCGCAATTAATATTTTTTTTCATGTAGTTATTATTATTTTTATCTTTTTGTTGTAGGCGTTATATAATTAAAGTAACACGGACCGGTCTGAATATTGTAGGTTTTGGTTTACTGGGTAACAAAAGTTGAAAATATTAACATTTTGTCACAAGCTGTAATTAATTATCAATTAATTATTTTTTTTTGTTAGTTTCACGTTGTATCCCGCACAAGGCAGGGTAGGCAGAGGGAACCCGGGAACCTAGTGTTAAGACACTCC
The DNA here is from genome assembly GCA_018249855.1 of Eueides tales michaeli. Classification (NCBI taxonomy): domain Eukaryota; kingdom Metazoa; phylum Arthropoda; class Insecta; order Lepidoptera; family Nymphalidae; genus Eueides; species Eueides tales. The sequence continues at coordinate 4,449 of DWMZ01005200.1, read as the reverse complement.
GTTCCACTTCCGTGCCACACTTTCCGCCGAATTTGAAGCATTGCGTGTTGAGTAGCGGAACTCAACGCCGCATATCTTTCATGCTACTTTATATTCTAAGTATCTTTAATGTTTTTTTCAATTTATTTGGATTAGTGATTTAACTCAGTTTTATTGAAAAGTAATTTTTACGACATTTTTTAGTTATCATCGAACCAACAACTATTAACCATTTACACTCCAATACTCAAAGTAATTTTCATGTTGGCATTGTAATAACTTCGTTATATACACACGGTATTCATTCATAACAAGGCCTATAGAACGAGCTGCATATGGTACGAACAATACAATGGCAGCATAATTGCTGTGTACAATACGTTGAAACCAATACTTCTTGCTCTAGTATATTAATATATATATTGTGTATTGAAGTGAAGTGGAGATTTATATTGAATATTGATATATCTGAAAATAAAGTAGATACTGTTGTAGCGATATTAACTTGGCTTCAACCTTCACCCGGGGAATGATTGTTTTTTACTTTTCTCTCCCGGAAAGGCAAAACGCGGTGTTCATCGCCGTTTCGACATTCGATCGAGGATCCACCTCTCGTGAGTGTGCAAGAGAGAGCGTAGAATGTGAAGCGATACCGAGGCACAATGGTGAAAAATTAATCAAAACAGTTGTAATTTTTAATTAAAATAAAAATATATATAATTCAGTGATATAATGAGGCATATCGTGGCGCAGCGGCACAAGCGTGTGACTGTAACCGACAGGTTGTGCGTTCGATCCCCACTCGAGGAAATGAAATATTTAATATTTTCAATTTAAATATTTAATGTATAATTTCTTTGCTCTGGTAATAAGGCAAAAGCGCGGCGTTGAGTTTCGCCACTCAACACGCAGTCTTAAATCGGCCGAAACTGGGGAACAGAAGTGGAACGTACTCCGTTCCATTTCTGTACCCCAGTTTCCGTTTCTTAATACTACATTTCAAGTTCCCTCTGCCTACCCTGCCATGTGCGGGATACAGCGTGAAACTGAGCAGTGATAATAATAACATTCAATAGAATAAATTATACAATTTTTCATAAATGTTTTCTTATGACGATTATCGTCCGTTAATTATTTACAACCAGTTCTTTTTGAACGAATTAAATTTTTATTATACTTTAAATAATATTAAAATCTACTATATATCAGATTTATTATATAAATGTTATGTGTAGTATATATTATCTTGAATTCAAAAGCGGTGCAGAGTTCCGCCATTTGAGACGTAATGTAATTCAGCGAAAAGTAGGGAACGGAAGTGGAACGAAGTGTCTGAACACTAGGTTCCCAATTTTCCTCTGCCTACCCTGCCATGTGATACAGCGTAAAGATGAGTAAGTATACTTTCTTTGCGTAGTATTGATTGATTTTTTTTCAACGTTTGGTCTGACTAACATTTATATTATATAAAATGCTTTATAAAACAGTATTAAAGTGAAAAAAGAAACAGACAAGTGTGAATCGATTCATGTAATGAAGCTTACGTATCAATTTCATAATTTTAGGTCATCCGGTTGACTTAAAATCATAGAATTGATACACAGACGTGATTTACAAAATTAAAAAAAAAAATAATAGAGCTGGTTTTTGAAGTATTACAAAAACTTAATTATAAATATGTTTCATTTTGTTTCTATGTGATATAATTATCTGCGAAAGTGAAACCTATGAAATTCACATTTTTCGTACTATTTCCTCTATACTTGTACCATAAATTTTAGCAAATTTTGCCAAATGTTTCAAATTTTGCCAAATTTGCGCCGGAAGTACCCTAATTACCTGGTTTTGATTACGTGACATGTTATATAGAAATGTAATTAAGATATCAATGAATGCTACATGAACCACACCCGCAATCTTAATTTGATCTGGTTATTAATATTAAGACTAAAACTAACTGAACATAATAGAGACATTGAGTGCAGACGCGGAGCTCAACGCTGTACTTTGTCTTATTCCCAGAACTTGCAAAGAAATAAATGAAATCCTTGAGTGTAGACGCGGAGCTCATCGCTGTATTTTGTCTTATTCCCAGAGTTTGCAAGTAAATAAATGGAATCCACAATCACCGTATTAACGGTCAAAAGTTGTGTGCATGCACCAAGGTGGCCTCATTTATACGGTCAAGTTAAAGGTAAAATAAATAATGTTAAGGCACTCTGCTTCGCCTTTTTTTGCCTTAAATGTATAATACATAATAATTAAACTTTTAAAGTTAAAAAAATCTTACTTTTAAGCAATGATGGGGTGGACCACTGTGGGCTTCTTCCTCGCTATAAGGAACTGCTTTGGCGAGACATCACGGGTGCTGGACTCTCGCATCAGCTCGTAGCAAAACCTTTAAAAAAAAATGTAAACAAATAAGTTAATATAGTACAATGCTTAAGGTTCACACTGTTTCCTGATCATGGCAGGATGGGCAGAGGGATTTTAGGAACTTAGTGTTAAGACAATCTGTTCCCATTCAGACACTCCTGTTACATTTTACGACGAAGGCATGGCAGTTGAGTGGCGGTACTCTACCAGAGCGAAGAATCAGGCATATTAAATATTTTATTTCCTCGACTGAGAATGGAACTTATAACCAGTCGAATTCACTATCGCACGCTCCTACCCTAAATCCACGACAGGCCTTAAATTTATAGAGATGCCTTTGAATTTTGGTTTCAGTAAGAATAGTAATTAAAAACTTGTATATTACTAATAAGTAATAATCAAGGTAAGGTATAGCGCTATAGAGTTTGCCTGTAACAGTGAGAATTGTTGGGTCGATCACGCTGTATCACGCACCAACAGAGGTATTGAAGTTTTACAACTAGAGTGTAATAATAGTTGTGTGACGTAGAAAATATTGAACATTTTTGATTGGGATTTTAATCATTATCTATTAGTATAGCGTAAAACATAAAATACTCAAACTCAGCTTCATGCTGTATCACGCACATGGCAGGGTAGACAGAGGGAACTTGGGAACCTAGTGTTAAGACATTCCGTTCCACTTCCGTTTCCCACTTTCCGCCGAATTTAAGACATTGCGTGTTGAGTGGCGGAACTCAACGCCGCGCTTTTGTCTTGTTACTAGAGCGAAGAAATGAAACATTAAATAATTAGATTATAAATATTAAATGTTTCATTACGCCTAATGGGGACCGAACCAACAACCTGCACTTTACAGTCACACGCTTGTGCCACTGCGCCACTATAGGCCTCAACATAAACAGAACATAAAAAAGAACGAAAAATACTTTCGGATTTTCATTAAAATATGGCGATGGATTTTAATAAATGCAAAAATATTTCATGATACAGTATCTGAATGTAAAAGCTGCATACAATGACTATAGTATTTTAGTTATGGTTTCGAATGAACGGGAGCTTTATTCTAACAAAATGTATGTTCCACATATTATTTGTAAGTAAAATTTTGAATAAGCTTTGTTTTATAACATTTTGTAAAGTTCGTACGTACATACTCACTCACTCACTCCAGCTTCACGCTGTATCCCACACATGGCAGGGTAAGCAGAGGGAACGGAACCTAGTGTTAAGACACTCCGTTCCACTTCCGTTCCCTACTTTCCACCAAATTTGAGGCATTGCGTGTTGAGTGGTGGAATTCAACGCCGCGCTTTGCCTTATTACCAGAGCGAAGAAAATTATATTATTTATAGCCACACGCGGCCTATAAGGTTGAACCTTATGCTGATATTACGCGTTCAATGTTTTTTTTCCATTTTTGATGGTTCATGTTCCGTAGTGGAGTTCAACGCCGTGCTATGTCTTTTTACTACACACGAGGAAATGAAAATTATTTATTTCCCCAACCGTTAATCGAATCAAGCTCACAGCCGTTGTATCCCGCACATAGGAGGATAGGCAGTTGAGTTGCGGAACTGAACACCGCGCTTTATCTATTTATTGTATACAAATACAATTTATATATTTAATATATACAAATGAAATTCTATAATTAATTTAATTCAGTTCCCGATCAAAGCATCTCATTAAGCAATAAATTGGCATACATACATCTACAGTGAATACTTCAATAATGCACGCACAGTAATTATCTATAGCTAGCCGTATTTCCATAATGTAATGAAACATTTTTTCAGCTATAAGCAATATTTAAAATTTTATACTGCGATGGGAGAAAAACTAACTATTATTAACCTTTTCGCTCAATATATGTTTTTTTCTTTCAGGATCCCATATGACAGCGGAACCCTCATAAAAGAACTTCGTTGTCCGTCTGTCCTTATAAATCGAGATTACGTAGACCTATCAAGTTATATATATATATATATATATATATATATATATATATATATATATATATATATATATATATATATATATATATATATATATATATATATATATATATATATATATATATATATATATATA
>DWMZ01005199.1:0-11122 GCA_018249855.1 Eueides tales michaeli | reverse complement strand
CTCTGGTAACATAGTAAAGCGCGGCGTTGAGTTCCGCCACTCAACACACCGCGCTTCAAGTTAGGCGGAAAGTGGGGGCGGGAACGGAGTGTCTTAACACTATGTCACCAAGTTTAGCTTTCGTTCCTTACTTTCGGTCGAATTCTGGATGATTACGTGTTCAGTAACTCAAGGTTAAATAATAATTTGTATATAGTTCAAAAAATATATATTACTTTAAAAAAAATAAACGTCTTTTCTCAGACCGGTGATTTTGTATGGAAATTAAAAGTACATAAAATCCATAGAGCAAAACAAGTTATTAGAATATGGACATACAGACTTGATCACATTTTACTTTCATAGTGCCAGCGATTCAAGACTGTCCATAAGTTTTTATTTCCTAATAAAATTTGATTTTTTCTAAGACTGTCCATAAGTTTTTATTTCCTAATAAAATTTGATTTGATTTTTTTTTGAATTGAATCTGACAAATCGATGAATGTCAGCTGCACGCACGAAAAACATGACAGATTGTCACGTTCCGCCTCTCGCTCGCGTGCAACCAAGAGCGCAGAATAAGCTATAGAGAGGCACGATCGATTATGGGTTACTTGTATTTAGTCTGTTAAATTTAAATATTTTCTTCTTAATAATTGCACATAAAGATAATTAAAATCAAGTACTCTCAGTAGGCAGAGGGAACTTAGGAACATAGTGTTAAGACACTCCGTTCCACTTCCGTTCCCCACTTTTCGCCGAATTTGAGGCATTGCGTGTTGAGTTGCGGAACTCAACGCCGCGCTTTTGCCTTATTACCAGAGCGAAGAAATGAAACATTAATTATTTAAATTAAAAATATTAAATATTTCATTTCCTCGAGTGGGGATAGAACCCACAACCTGTCGGTTGCAGTCACACACTTGTGCTTGCACCACGACAGTTCTCAATTATTAAAATATGCATATTTTCGTCAATTTAATCTTATTACGTTATTATGTAACATTACCATCTGTAAACCGAGTTTGCAGACAAATAGTAACAGCTATTATTAAGCTGTGCTTCCAAAAATTAAAGGTACGAGTATACTTTAGTATTATCTAAAGGAGCACGACACTTTATATTGGAAATTAATTACAACCAATTACCACTATTTGCTTTGAATTTTTAGTTGAAAAAAAAAACATTTTTAAATACCATCTTATTCCTCTATAAATAAAGTTCAAATTTCAATAAACGTTAATACGATACGAAAAGAATGCTGTCGACCGAATTATTTAGATCGCGTTTTGCTTAATACGTAGATTACTAAAAAAGGTTTCCTTAAAATTTAACTTGGGACCCTGGTGTGAAGACACTTTGTTCCCATTCAGACATTTTTGTATCCTATTTGCCGTCGAATTCGAGACATTGCGTGTGGCGATTCACCTCGTTACCAAAAAGGAAAAATGAAAGTATAAATATATCATTTCCTAGAGTGAGGATAGAACCATGTCCTGTGAGGTTTGTCGTGGCGCAGCGGTACGAGCGTTACCTGTAACCGACAGGTTCTGGGTTCGATCCCCAGTCGAGGAAATGAAATATTTAATATTTTCAATTTAAATATTTAATGTTTTCATTTCCTCGCTCTGGTAATAAGGCAAAGCGCGGCGTTAAGTGGGGAACGGGAGTGGAACGGAGTGCCTTTACACTAGGTTCCGGGGTTCCCTCTGCCTATCCTGCCTTGTGCGGGATACAGCGTGAAGCTAAAAAAAAAAAAAAAAGAAAAGATAGAACCCATAACTCGTCGCGTTAACAGTTACACGCATATGCGCCTGCGCCACCACAGGCTCTTGTATTTTGGATTTTGCTTCAAGAAAAACTAACTTCTATATTATTTAGCCGTGTGATTCCGGATTAGATTAGGATCACCTTGGTACTGATGGTGTCGTAAGAGGCGACTAAGCGACAGCAATGACCACACGCCTGGGCCGACTCAAAAGGATCATTACCACCCCCGGCATTTAAAACCGGCGTTAAGTAGTGGCTTGCTATGCTGCGTTTCGCATTGGCTAATGCCGGGCCACGGTGCCCATCCCCGTCTCCTCTCTAGAATATGAAAGCGGCACTAAGAGAAATCTACCCCAGGAGGGTACCAGCATCTTCGATGCTGGAGAATCCCTCCCTGAGTCTTCAAACTCAGGCCGCCTGTCGAATTCTGGGGAGGGCATTATACAAGGCAAACGAAGCGTACGTTTCGCGGCAGCCCCAGCTACTCTCAACCTTCAACCTTGACTTTTCCAAAATCAGGGGCCTACACTCAAATCTTAATGCCGTCCACCACCATCTTGAGACGGCACAGCCAGCCTTGTTATTTCTGACGGAAACCCAAATTCCCCGACCGAGCAACACCGTCTATCTTTAATACCCCGGCTGCAAAATAGAACATAATTTTATACTTCGTGCGGGGATTGCTGTTTATATAAATGAGGACATGAGTTTCCATCGTTTTGTTAATTTTAAAAGTCGGGACCTGTCCGCCATCTGGCTCCGTGTGGACATGGACGATCGTGTCCGAATCTACGCATGCCTGTACAGGTCTCATAGCGGTAATGCAGAAACGGAACGGAATGTAGAACGGCTCATGGAACAAATGCACACTCTCACAGATCCCCACCGCAGACGACGTGATACTTGATGATTTTAATGCACATAGTGCCAGTTGATTCGGGTCACGCACCACTGATTACGCGGGGAAGGCTGTATTCGGCCTTGCTATGGCTAATGAATGGTCCCAAATGGTTGAGTCGCCTACGCGAACGCCGGACGTGGACAACTACAACGCCTCTTTATTCGACCTTTTGCTGACTTCAAATCCGGAACAGTACCAGGTTGTCGTCGATACCCCTCTAGGGTCTTCAGACCACTGCCTGATACGGAGTGCTGTACCCATTAAGCGCGTCAGTCGCAGATCATCAGCGACTTGTCGCGTCTAGTACTACAAGTCAGCAGATTGGGATGAGATGCATACATTTTACTCATCTTATCCCTGGGGATCGTTTTGCTTCTCTTCTGATGATCCTAGTGCTTGTGCCGCTGCTGTCACTGACGTGGTTCTGCAGGGTATGGAACTTTACATTCCTTGCTCTGTAGTCCAATCGGTGGCAAGTCACGGTCTTGGTTTAATACGTCATGCAAACTTGCTACTTCTGACAAGCTCGAGGCATATCGAATATGGGCCGAGCACTTTTCACTAAGGATATAAAGATGGAAACCTTAAAAAGAAAGTGCAACCGTGTCTCTAGGTCCTTTAAAGGGCAAATTGCCAGAGCAAGGTCCGAACACATCGTCAAAATCGGTGAGAACTTGAGAGTTATCCGTCCGGAACTCACCAGTTTTGGGCCCTCTTAAAGGCGGCACTTAACAACCGTAACCAGCCTTCACTTCCGCCGCAATGCACAGAAAATTATATCTTGGTACATACGGTGAAAGAGAAAGCCGATCTCCTGGGCGCTCTCTTTGCCTCGAACTCAAGTATGGGTCACCGAGGAAGAATGCCGCCGACCATCGTAGCTCCAGATTTGCGTAGTTCCAGATTCGTGGAAGAGCGCTCTTATCCACCCGATTCCGAGAAAAGGCGATGGTTCCGATCCAATTCACTACAGGCCTATTGCTGTCACCTCCCTTTTCTCAAAAGTTATGGAGAGCATAATAAATAGCCAGCTCTTGGCTTATCTAGAGGATCACCGATTGATTAACGAGAGCCAATATGGCTTCCGTTAAGGTCGCTGAACCGGTGATCCTCTGGTATACCTAACCCATTGAAAGCAAGGAAGAGGGCCTAGCAGTTAGTCTGGATATGGCGAAGTCCTTCGATCGAGTGTGGCATGGGTCGCTCCTTGCGAAACTTCCATCTTACGGGCTTCCCAAAAATTTATGCAAGCGGATCGCTAGCTATCTCACTGGGCGCACCGTCGCTGTCAACGGTTTCTACTGGAAATACATGCCCGTGGACACCGGCGTCCTCCAAGACCGCGTGCTCTCCCCTACGTTGTTCCTTCTGCATATCAACGATATGTTAGAGAACTCTAACATACATTGTTATGCAGATGATAGCACTGTGGACGCTGTTACTCCGGCCGCGCAAGTCTTTCTCGACAAAACGTCGACCAGTGCCGAATTTAGCTTGTGTCTTCCGTTTAGGCATCCCTCAAGAATATTTTTACTATTTTTAAAGTGTTATTCCACACTTAGGAAAGAAAAATACTAAATTTAAAAACGTATAAGAATTTCGACGTACCTTGGTGAGAACGAATGGCTTAGTTGGTCAGAGCGTTTGGACAGTTTCGCGGTTTCAAATCCTGCTTCGTCAAATTTTCAAGCGTTTTTAAATTTAGTATTTTTATTTTCTAAGTGTGGAATAACACTTTAATAATAGTAAAAATAATTCAATAAATTAGATCAATTTTGTCGAACTCAATATTTTTAATTATTTTTTTACCGATATTCGGAATACAAACAGTCAGTTACAAATTTATTATAAGTATAGATAAAAAAATTTACCATCATTAACAGAATTGAGGCCGTTTAAAAAATACAGCGATTTAATTTGAACAGAGCTGAGAGACATCATTTTAATTAAATATTCTAAAACATGAAAAATCGAAACCATTCTCGCCGAGTGCAAAATCAAATACAATCACTGACATAGCAACATACCGTACTATAAATCTAATTATATCACCTACCCACGCTCGTAACTACAGTTAAAACGTTATGACGTAAAGTAATTACTATATGACGTCTGTCAAACGTTTGTTTTGCCGGCCTTGACAGTGACGGTAACGCAGTGTGGCTAGGGAAATGGCGATTAGGTATTTGTATATAGATTTGTCCTTTTTTTTGTCTGTAAATAGAGAAAACTTAGTGAATAGTGATGTAATATTCCGTTTTTTCATAGAAGAGCTTGTATAGGCGGAAAATGACGTATATTTTTATCGAGACTGCGAAATGTTAACTTTTGATTAGAAAATATTTCATAATAAGTATAAAGATGGATTATATCTCTATATAAAAAAATAAACAATTGAGGCGTGTCGTGGTGCAGAGGCACGAGCGTGTAACTGTGAATGCGATTGTAGATTCGATGCCCATTCGATAAAATGGAATATTTGATGTTTTCATAATCGCTTTGGTAACAAGGCAAAGCATGGCGTTGAGTTACGCCATTCAACACGTAATGCCTCACATTAGGCTGAAAGTGGGGAACGAAACAGAGTGTCTAAACACTAGATTTCCAAATTTCCTCTGCCTATCCTGCCATGGATAGAATACAGAGTGAAGCTGAAAACTTGAACTGCTCATAAGCAAAAAAGCTAAAAAAATATATATCATCGCCTGTTTCATTGCTGTCGTTATACGATGATCTCAACAGACGTCAACTAAAAGTGAACAAGTGTAGATCGTTAAATTATTTATAATAACATTGCCAATAGTTAAATATTTTGAAGAAAATTATATAATTTAATGAAAAATATTTTTAATAGTCGTACACCAAAACAATGGTTCTGGGTTTGACTGAAAGGCTTGCTCGCTCTGGTAACGAGGCAAAGCGCGGAGTTTAGTTCCGGCAACACACAATCACTCAAAATAGGCGGAAAATGGGGAACGAAGGTGCCTTAATGGGAACGGAGTGTCTTGCACAAGTTTTTAAATTTCTCTGCATACTCCACCATGTGTGGGGGTACAGCGTGAAACTAACAAAAAAAAGTAAACGTCTGATTGTTAACGCAATGATTGTAGATTCGACTCCCAGTCGCACTCGGGGAAATGTCTTTTTATTTCATTTCCCCGCTCTGGTAACAAGACCAGCGTGGTGTTAAGCTCCGTCACTAACACATAATGTCTCAAAATGTTATATGTTACCAATTGTTACTTGTCCGTCTCCTAAATAAATCAATTAATTGGTTTATTTAAGGAAAAGTCTCGTTCAATGCAGTAGTTTTATTTCAAACATGCAATTCGGGCAATGTTGGTAGCCTTATTGGCCAGAAAGTAATAAAAATATACTATTAAATATAGCAGGATATGAACCCGCACCTCTTCGAAACCAGCCATGCGCCCTGACCACTAAGTTATATGATGGTGTTTCTTAATTATGTTTTATGTATTGGATAATAGTCATTTTTTGAGTTTTATTTTTTTTTTATTTTGAGGCCTGTCGTGGCGCAGCGGCACTAGCGTGTGACTGTAACCGACAGGTTCTGGTTTCTATCCCCACTCGGGAAATGAAATATTTAATATTTTCAATGTAAATATATAACGTTTCATTTGTTCGCCCTGGTAATAAGCCAAAGCGCGGCGCTCAATACACAATGCCACAAATTCGGCGGAAAGTGGGGAACTATAGTAGAACGGAGTGTCTTGACACTGGGTTCCCTAGTTCCCTACCCTGCCTTGTGCTACAAAAAAAAAGAGTATTTGTATTATATAGTTACAAGTTATGTTTATATTAATTAAAAAGCAAATGAAATTTCTTAAAAGCTTTCCTTTTTTATATTTCCTTTTGGTTTATTGTTATTATCTATATTTTAGATCTTATCTATATTTTATTTCAGCCAAGAATATGCAGAGAGGATTTCGAGAATAGTATAAAAAAAATTGTGTATGACTCTCATCGTGTCGCCAGCTTCAGTGGTGAGAACCACCACAAGTATTTCTTGGGACATATGATAGTATTCAAGATCCATTTGAATAGGGTAAGTTGATATATTTTAAATTTTTTTTACATCACGCTGTATCCCGCACATGGGCAGAGGTGACTTTGGAATGTAGTGTTTAAACACTCCGTTTTCTTCTCCACTGTCGGTTTGATTTGGAGTGTTGCGTGTTGAGAGGAGGAATTCAACGGCGCGCGGTATGCAATTTGTATTTCTTCTATCTTAGCTTCACGCTGTATCTCGCACAAGGCCTCATAATGGCCTCGGAATGTATTTGAGAATACAAATTTAATATATGTGAGGTCTGTCGTGGCGCTGGATCAATTCATGCCTGAAAAAATGAAATATTTAATATTGTCACTTACTCGTACTGGTAACGAGAAGCACGAAGCACGGTGCCAAGTTTCTCCACTAAACATACAACATCACTTGGTCGGAGAAAAATAGGGAAGGGAGTGTCTTATGATATACAAGGGGTACTTGGTAACCCAGTAGGGTTCCCAGTTACCCCTTGCATATCTTGCTAATATTTGTATATATTTTTCTAATTACAGAGTGAAAATTACATTAGAAAGTGTGAGAGAATAATGATAGGATGTGGCATTCATTGTGAAGTAAGTTTTATTTTTAATTTTCTAGCTTAGCGCTTTCTTCCGCGTTTAACAGCCATAACCCAACGCCGCCATTTAGCTACCAAAGCCACGAAATGCAAACATAACACATTTAATTTAGAAATATTTAATTTCCTTGAGTGAGCATCGAATCCACAACCTGTCGCGTATACAGACACACGCTTATACCCAAGAGTGACGATAAATATTCAAGGGCATAGGGAGAGGTGCGGCCGTTTAGTCCTTTTTATTTGTTCTTAACTATTTCCTAGTCGCAGTATAGAGGCCTATCGTGGCGCAAGAGCAAAGGCGTGTGACTGTAAACGACAGGTAGTGGGTACAATCCCCGCTCGAGAAAATGTAATATTTAATATTTTAAATATGGATATTGCATATTTGCATTTCTTCGCTCTGGTAATAAGGCAACACGCAGCGTTGAACTCCGCAACGCATCTTAACAAGTTCCCGAATACAGCGTGAAGCTGAATTTACTGTTAATGAATTTTCTTATTTCACAGACTACCCCCAAAATGATAAGATGGCGTCGTCTCGCCCTACACGAACTGAACAGAGTCAAAGATGATATACAACATTCTAGAAGATCCTACAAAGATCTTCTTCTACATTCTAGAAGGAAACTGAAGAGATTGAGAACAGAAGCACAGATATTGGCCAACAAATCTGTAGATAAGTTGCAACAGTGTATATGTAAAATTGAATAATAATATATCTATATATATGAATGATACAAAGAAATATACCTATTTTTCTTAACAAAAAAGGTTTTGAAGAGCAGTTTATTTTTTAGGTATTAATTATTTTTTATAGTATATATGTATGTTTGTATAGCGTAGCGCTGTGTCCCACACATATCAGGGAAGGAAGAGGGAACCTAAGAACATAGTGCTCAGACACTTCGTTTTCATTATAACACTTACGGATCCCATTTTCCGCGGAATTCTTGAAGCATTGCGTGTTATAGGTGGAACATGACGCCGCGCTTTACCTCGTTACCAGAGGAAACGAAAATTAACTAAGTTTTTATTTTTTTTTAGCTTCATGCTGTATCCCGCACAAGGCAGGGTAGGCAGAGGGAACCGGGAACCTAGTGTAAAGACACTCTGTTCCACTTTCGTTCCCCACTTTCCGCCGAATTTGAGGCATTGCGTGTTGAGTGGCGGAACTCAACGCCGCGCTTTGCCTTATTACAGAACATAATTTTGAGAAATTTTAAAATTGTTAATATTAATAGTAATTTAATACTTTGGTTATTTTCATATTAAATACTTGTTAAGATTATAAATTAATGGAAATTTAAGAAAAATATAGATATTTATTTTAATTAACTATTCATAGATAAATACATTCTTTTAATATATAATTAATCTAAAAATGTAACTAATATTTATATAAAATAAATATTTATTATGAAAAAAATGGAATATGTAATAGCAATATTACAATAATAATAACATAAAAAAAACACCCCGACGTTAATCCAATTTCCATAAAAAATAAGTTGCGATAACAAAAGACTCCATTAAAAAAAACCTGACTCAAATGAATGAACATTTATTCAGGAGTTACGACACCACAAACAGACAGACAAACAAAGCTTGTAACACACCTCTTTTTGCGTCGGTGGTTAAAAAAAAGTAGCATTTTAAGCAATTGGCCAAATGAAATACGTAATTGATACTGCCATGACGAATTTAATTGAGAGTGCTTGGTAAAATATGTACGAAAATTATTATTAAAAAGATATATTGATAAAAATTAAAATTTATTTATTATTTCTAATTAGACTTAGTTGTAAAAAATGTTAAAGCTAACCTGTTTTTTTAGTAGTATTTATTTTTATTTATTAATTATATAACGCCGGGATGTAAAACATATAGGGATAGTGTTAAAACACTCTGTTACCCATTTTACACCAAATATTAAGACATTCTGTATTTGTGTTGAGTGTTGAGTGATGGAACTCAAAAGCGCGCATTATCTCGTTACCAGTTTTTTTTCCTCAAGTACGGATTGAACCCACAATCTGTCAGCATATAATTCGGCGGAAAGTGGGGAACAGAAGTGGAACGGAGTGTTTTAACACTAGGTTCCCAAGTTCCCTCTGCCTACTCTGCCATGTGCGGGATACAGCGTGAAGCTGAGAATGAGAGAGAGAGAGATAGAGAGAGAGAATATAACTTATAAATTTACACCAATAATGTAACTGGTAAACGCTTAACGGTTATTCAGAGGAACGGTTATTTAGAATAAATAATTGTACGTAAGCCTTTGGTTGGAATGTTCATAGTGACGTCATCAGGTACTAGGACCTTTTTCCTTTGTCTAGATTTTTTCCTAGACTTTTATACTTAGGACTATAATTAAAAAATATATTGTAACAGATCACTTATGGTTAAATAACAGGTACAAAAGATAATAAGGAACGTGTTTTATTTATTAGGAACTATAATACTAGAGGATTTGATTTATGTTCTATTGCTTAAATGTTCTTTTAACGTGTTTGTAGTTATAGTTCCATTATATGTGAAACAGTTATTTTAGTAATTTTTTCTCTCAATTAATATTTTTTTATATTATCATTTTGTTATTGCAGCGTCAAGTTTTAGTATTTAACACTGTTGAATGTCTTAAATTTAAAAACATTAGTAAAAACTCTAAAAACTGTATAATGTCTCCAGAATTCAGTGGAAAGTGGGGAACAGAAGTGTTTTAATGGGAACGGAGTGATACTGATGCTCAGGAACCTGGGTAAGGTTCCCTCTGCCTACCCTGCTATGCTAGAGACGGCGTGAAGCTAAAACAAAATATTTTTAGCGTGTGGACTATTCATCTTACTCAACTTCACTCACTTTTAACTTAGTGTTAAGACACTCCGTCCCGTTCCCTACTTGTTTTGTTCTAATTTGTAGAGTTAGCACTCAATGTTTTAAATATATGTGAAATAAAAAATATATAGCATTTTTTTTTTAAATATTTTATGTTGCAAGATTGAAATATTATTATTATATATAATTTCCGCAAAAAGAATGTACTCCATTAAAAAAAAGTGCCATATTATTATTTTTTTTATATTAGAATTGACGTTGTATTGTTTGCTTAATTAATTTCGATACCATATTTATATGCATCGGATGTTCTAACATGTTCATTGCTGCCTAAGGTCGAGTTCGGCCTCATATGCGAGATACAGCGTGAATTCATCTCACTCACTTCAAACACGCTATGACGCAGTTGCTGTATTTTTCGTCCTCATATTTTAGCTAGGTTTAAAACATGAGGCCGAAAAGATCTCACTTGTGTGAGAGTGTCTTTTCGGCCTCATGTTCCTTATAAAAAAAAAAGTACAATTATGATTTCTATTTTAATGTATTTTATTTAAGTAAAAATTTTAGAACTGTTGTTATTTTATATTATTGTTTTAAGCTTCACGCTATATCTCACACGTAGTAGGCAGAGGGAACTTAGGAACCTAGTGTTAAGACACTGTATTCCATACTTCCATACGCCATTTTCCACCAAATTCTGGAGGCGATTAGTGTTAGGTGGCAGAACTCAACGCCACGCCTTGCCTCGTTAACAGAGAATATTTAATTTCCTCAATTGATAATCGACCCCACAACCTTTGGCTCTTACAAAACCACTGTGCCACGACAGGCTTCAATTATAATCTGTAGAGAACTTATTTCACTTCATACTAATTGTATAATGTACGTATAACCATTTTCCTTAGTAATTAGTACTTAGGCACTGTGATAGTTGATATATTAATTTATTTGTAGCTGATTCAGTATTCAGAGTTTAAAATGTATGTTT
>DWMZ01005198.1:0-11123 GCA_018249855.1 Eueides tales michaeli | reverse complement strand
ATATATATATATATATATATATATATATATATATATATATATATATATATATATATATATATATATATATATATATATATATATATATATATATATTATTTTATATATATATATATTACTTAAGCATCCCAAGTATAGTACCAGCAAGTACCAACTTTACAGCTACATATAACTTAAGTGCCTTTAATGCGCAAATGAAAAGCCACTTTCAAAGCGCATTTACAGTTTGCCCGTCAATGACCCTCTCAAGCAGGATTATTAGAGCTAATAACGTTGGAAAATATCCTTTTAAATGGTACTTCCTTGTACCTATATATTTACAATATTAATTAAGTTCAAAATCAATATTGGTGGTGCAAGAGATTTTTGTCTTATTTTTTATATTGTTGTAACGCAATTGTAGTGATTGGGAAACAAATACCCACTCGGGGAAATACTACAAATATACAAATTTAAGCCGTAACACGCGGGATAGATCGTAAAGCTAATTAATTTGATCTGTTTAGATAAAATAACTAAAAGTACTACAAAATAAATTTTAGAATATAATATGTTAACATCAGGTTCCCTTCGCCTACCCGTGTAAGGCGGTAGGTATGGATCAAATAACTTTTTCTAAATTGTCACTAATAGGCAGATGATAATAAAAACAAAAAACAGTTATTTAATAATTCTAATCATCATTATAAACTATTGCTCAACGGTAGTTATAAAGTTTTCTTTAATTTCCACTTTCTCCAATATGCCTTGATGTGACTTGTGATCGTTGCGTGTCGACCTTCACTACTTTACTGTACCATTGAGGTGAAAGATAACCGACGGACGTTAAATCAATGTTCGTTGATAAAATGATGTTGTGATTAGTAAGGTTTATAGCTGTACTAACTTTCTAACGTATAAGTATAATACTAGATATTGAAAGGCAGTTTAAATTCGCCCTTTTATACTTATTGTTATATTATTGCCAACTTATATAAACTCAGACTGGTCTTATGCTCACAATTTCGCTACTCAACATGCAATGCCTCAAATTCGGCAGAAAATGGAAAAAGGAACGGACTGCGTTATTATTTACTGAAAAAAAATGAAGTACACGTTGCTATGACACTGCGTATTGTGCGTCCCAATTGGTTCTCTATTTATTATAAAACATATAAAATCCGTACATATTAACTCTAAAACGTATGAAATAATTTTAAATTTTATCAGTGATTATTTGAAACTAACTACCAGCCTTTAGCTTTATACCCTCCATTGAGCTTTCCTCTTTGTCACGTTATTGCCACATTATTTCAGCTCTCGACAATTCGGCCTTTTTTTTCAATTTGACGGCGACCGGTCTGAGTGCTACGATCACTACCAGTGCTCTATATTGAATCACAATTTTCATAAAAACCTGATGTAAAGTGGAAGAAAGCTAATAATATAATAATTTTATTGTATTTTACATTTAAGCAGTAGAAGATAATAACAGAAATGTGAAGCAGATGAAGACTAACTAATGAGGTTAAAGCCGGCCTCTAAGGAGCTTCCGGTACGATTGATACTGTAGACAAATTCAAATGTGAAACTGTTGTAACAAGCGTATAAGAATTTCGATGTAAGAAAGTTCGTTATAATTTTTATGCGTTCTAAAGTATTATAAAAGCCTCATGGAATAATTGATATTTTGATTATGGAATATTTTCTCTATCTCAGCTGGCCTACTTATGTATACATAATTTATTATAGCGACTATTACATATTACTTTTACATGAAAGGTGTAAAATTTTAGCAAAGCTCTTTATTTGTTTGATTATTTATTAGCAAAAAAAAAACTTTAATTTAAAAAAAAAACTTTAATCCGTCTGTCACCGCTACAACACAGAGTGTTTCTACGGCTCAATTTATTAGTTTATATAAAATGTTTATATATTTCAAATTTATTTTTTCTTTAGATATAAAGCGCACAGAAATAATGTTTTCAACTTCACATAACTAAAACAAACACCAGAAAGGAAGATGGAGCTAAGCTTACTACATTATGTAGAAAGACGCGCTTTGGTGACGTTTAGAATATACCTTTAAATTCATCCTCGTTACAAGTTGATATACATGTTACGTCTTACATACTGGTATTGTTATGAATCAGACTTTATGTTTTATTTAATATTCGTTCCGCAGACATACTTCTTTAAGGAAAATCATTATTCAGATATAATATAATATTTCCTAAAAATTAAATAAAAAAACGCCAGTAAATCAATAATTCAACAGTAAGCTTATTATGTCAATTATACACAATTACGAAATATTAAGCAAGTTAAAAACGAACGTTATAATTTTGTTGTTTCTTATAATTATGAATTAATTCTTTATTTTAGAAATAGAGTATTGAATAGTTTCAATTGTGAGTCTCAATATTTTTTTTCTTTAACTTCCTTCTTTTGTAGTATGGAAATTGTTTTAAACAGTAAATTAATTTTTATTATAATTACAATGTGGAATACTCTGACTCTCTATTATTGTGCTTTTCTTGCGAAAAAATCATTGATGCGTTAAAATGGACAAATACTTCTTTATGTAAATGAAATACATAATAACAATATAATTGTTTAAATAAAATTATTTATTAGTATAATAGAATTTTTTATATTTTTATTTTTTCTTTATCTTGGAATCTGTAACAAAGTCGTAACAAAATTGCATACGCTTAAAGTGTCCTACCAAGTACGAGGCGCGTGCGGAGTGATCTAACCGAGAACATTATTGTAGTACTGCCTTATATTGTGTAGAATTTACTTGCGACAACATTATCTTCATACTTGAACTAACGGCACAGACGAGGCTTCGCTATTTCAAAATTGTTATAAAATTTTATTTGAATTATAGTCTGTGTATTAATTTCATGAATAAGCTTTATTACTGTACAGTATCGTCTAAATCCGTCACAATATTCGGATTTCTAATTTTATAACGTATAAATGAATTTCTATTGTTGACGTTCTTCTCGTACTTTAATGGTTTGAAAATATTAATATTGCATTAAAATATATAATATATTCAGACCTTTTTTGTAAAAATATAAAATGCAACGTAAATCAGCGAAAATGAAAATCTTTTCTTAATACTGCGGGATACCGAACATGGTAGAGCAGACAAAGGGAATTTGGGAACCTAATGATAAGGTATTGCTAATGAATTCCGTTTAACATTAAGACACTTCCGTTTCTCAAGCAAAAAAAAAAAAATTAAACAAGAAAATAACATAATAATGTATTTGAAAAATATCTCGGATGGCTGTGAGTCATATAATACATACTTCACTAAATGTACTTTTCAGTATTGGTTATATAATAATCATAGGAGTACTCGTAACGCGGCATGAAATAATTTGAACAAAAACAATTAAAAGTACATCTGTCTTGATCATATGGCTTAGTGGTCAGAGTGCTAGGACAGTTTTCCAGAGATGCGGGTTCAAATACTGCTACGTTCAAATTTTATACGTTTCCAAACTAAGTATTTCACGTCTATAACTGTTTATTTTTGAATCAATACACATCGTCGTCAACGTAATCCTCGACGATCAAACTTAGTTTACATGAACTGAACACGACACTGTGTTGGAGGGACCCCCCAAAGAATAACACGAGATTGCTTTACGTATCGTCCCTGTGTTACATTTATATATCATTAAATCTCTTTTACATGACGATACCTGTCGGCTTAGCGTCTAAGCTGTTGACGCTACTGTTGCCTACTTAATTAACGCCAATGTAAATTAAATATGTTAGAAAATAACCTTAGTAAAGTTTAGTGTAAGTTTTCAAATTAAGCAAAATAATATATCATATATAAAATATCGCAGATAACATATCATTCTTTGTAACAAAACAATTTGTGAGATACTAATGTTAAAACAAAATTCATAACTGCTTTGAAGTCCTAAATTTAAAACCGTAAAAAAATTTGAACGAAAGAAGGATTTGAACCCGCGCCTCTTGGAATCCGCCCAAGCGCTTTGACCACTAAGCCATTCGTTCTCACCAAGCTCCGTCGAAATTTTTATACGCTTGTTACAACTTATTTATGTTGTTAGCATCTCTGTAGGGAGATTTTTTACAAATTTCCGCTACCCAAAGACAATTCGTTAGAATTATCGTTTGGCAAGAGAGAATACTATTTTTTTTAATATTTTTACTATTTTTAAAGTGTTATTCCACACTTAGGAAATAAAAATACTAAATTTAAAACCGTAAAAAAATTGAACGAAGCAGGGTTCGAACTAGCCTTGTGTAGTTCGCGAACGACCTAGTTCGGAAGAGCGATCTTATGGACGAACTGCGAGAACTAGTTCGCAGACTCGTCGCTCCTTAGTTCGTTCGTTCGACGGCGCTCGGTCGGTGCGATTTAATTCGTGTTACGAGTATAATTTCTGAGTTTAGCGCAATTCTCCTAACAAACTCTCTATCTTTATAGTGTTAGTGTAAAAGTGTAGATATACCCACATAGTAAAAAACAAATAGAGACAAAATCTTGAGTTATATTATTTTTATTGTTAAATGTTTATTTATTATTATATTATTAGGGTTGTGGGTTCGATCCCCACTCGAGGAAATGAATTATTTAGTATTTTAATTGAAATATTAATTGTTTTTATTTCTTCGTTCTGATAATAAGGAAAATTGCGGCGTTCAGTTCCGCCAATCTACATGCCTCAAATTCAGCGGAAAATGGTCTACGGAAAACTGAGTACTTTATAAGGTATCTACGAGTAATTAAGTAGTCTCCGTAGCGTCGCGTAGCTACACTCTACCGTTTCTATTTCCCTCGCTCGGAAACTTTTCCAAAGTGTTCCAACTTACAGGGTTTAACTTAGTTTAGTTAAATTTTGCGCTAATTTTAGATTAATAGACTTTACTTATTTTCATTAGGTCTTGACTTCTTCTGTCTTAATTAATTATACTGTGATTTTTAACGGAGAACGGAAATCGTGCCTACAACGATATAATCGTTGTAGGCACGATTTCCGTTCTCTAATGGGAAACATTTTTTATGGAAACGAAATGTTTTAACATTAGTATATCACAATATGTTTTTGCCAACCCTGCTATGTGCAGGATACAGCGTTAAGTTATAAAAATAGTATTGCGAGGCTGACATGAACTTCTAACTAAAACCCGCGTAGTTTTAGTTAGAAGTTCATGTCAACTAACGATAGGATGTAGTACAGAGGTCCCTTGGGTAGTAGAAGCAATAAAAGAGATTTTCCTAAATTCCTAAGGAAACAGGTATTGTTGGATTTTACGTTTCTTAGTAAAGATTTTTTCTTTAGTTATACGCCCTAGAAAAGTAGCCAGATAGAACAGAGCGCTAAACCCTAAGTAAAAGTAAGTAATATCAGAATGCTTCTACGCCTCACACATTGTCATTAACAACTTCTAGCACCTCCGGGGGCCTTCATGCTTTTTACGTGACCTTCCTCTAGAATCGTACGTACTATGTTTTCGATGGCGCACAGGGCCAAAGATGCGTGACTGTAATGAACCGATTGTGGGGGGATTTTCAAGTTAAATATTTAATGTTTTCATTTCTCCGCTCTGCTAACAATGCAAAGCGCGTTGTTAAGATCCGTCATTCAACACGAATGCCACAAATTCGGCGAACGGTTGGGAACGGAAGTGGATTCCCAAATTCGCTATACCTACCCTGCGATGTGTGGGATATAGTGTGAAGCTAATTTTGAATTTCACTTTTAATGCACAATATCTCTGAAGTAATATAAAAGTTCTGAATAAATAAATACATAATCCACTGAATAGTGAAGTGAAGAAAAGATAAGAAATAGCGGTCTTTGGATATGTGACAATGTTTGTATGTAAACTATAACAATGAACTTAAACAGATACAATCAATTACATTAATCAATAAATCCTCAGGCGCCGTTACTTACTCCATAACTACCTACGCCTGTTGTTACGAGTATATTGAATATCAAATGTCAATATTAGTAATGAGGGAATTATTTAAATAAAGCAAATACGGTTCAGAACTCACGGTTCTGAACCGTAGTAATCGGTAACAAGTAATAAAATCGGTAAATAAATAATTAAATTTGGTTATATGTGTCTTAGTAACTAATATATGTATGTACGTATAGATACTAACATATGTTGAAGCAAGCTAAAAAATATAGCAACCTTTATTTTTAGCAGCTTAAAGAATATTTACATAACTTTCAACAGAAGAAAGCCATATTTGATTACTATAAATAAGATGATCTCTAGTTCTAAGCCATAACCGATTGTGACTTACAATTTTGTAACAGAAGCATCTAGTTAGGTAACGCTAATTAGTTACGTTCGATGTTATCTATAGAAGTAAGCGGTCACAAGCGGAGACAAGCGGTCGAATTCATACATTGTTTGTATATCTTTGTTTTTTATGTCATTTGTACGTTATGTTAGAGACATCTTTAATATATATGAGTATAAACTTTTTTCTTGGCTTTATCCTTTATCTCGTACATATCAGGTTAGACAAAAGGAAACTGGGAACCTAGCGATTAACCTAATGATATAATACTCGTACTTCACATTAAGAAGTTTGCGTTTCCCATTTCTACACGAATTATCAGGAATACACATCGTTGAGCTCCGCCACTCAACACACTGCTGAGTGGCGGAGCGCAACGACGTGTTTTACCTAGTTACTAAAGTGAGTAAATGAAAATATAATATTAATAATAATATATAAATAGTTTAAACCCCAAGTAAGAATAAAACCCGCAAACGTCGCGCTTACAGACACGCACTGTGTCCCTGCGCCGCGACGGACTCATTACTTTTATAATAATATATTTATTACTAAAAAGAAAACAATAACTCAGATGTCAATTTATAATTTGAATATTTTCTAAAAAAATAAAATAAAAGAAGTTGAACATTTAGAAAGAATGAGATGCGATGTCCGCTTGCGTTATTTCCGACGACGTCTGATAACAGCGGCCATTTTAGCGTTATCTTTCTGGTCCAATAAAGAAGAAAATACTTTACTGACAAACTGTTTTATAACAACGGTACGCTGCATATGTAGGAGTAACGAACATTATAAATTCTTATATACAATTTATTTTATTTTACTTCAGCTTCGTGATGTTGCTAGCATATGGCATGGTAGAGGCAGAGGCAACTTAGGAACCTAGAATAAAGATACTCCATTTTTATTAAGATACTTCCGTTCTTTTTCATCAGTTGCTGGTTTACGTTGATATTGAACGTATTATACAATCTCTATGACTGAGCAATTTAATTTACGCGAGCATCTCCACCACCGTGAAACGACTCTTTCCCACTTCGCTGTCTCGTTTAATTTTATTGAAACGATTAAAAGTAAAACCTTACTTTTATAATGATGTAATATTTTTACAATGTAGTATTTTGGTATTGCTTATTTATTTTTACAATCGGCATGAAGTGTTGTTTTGAAAACATTGTTTTTTTATTTAATAAATAAATTAACGCTACTAATATTCGGTCTGTAGTCTTTTATTATTGTTAATATATAAAATAGTGGTAAAAAGGTAAAAAAAAAAATAGTATTATTTAACTTTTATAATGTTCGTTATAAATATTTACCGAAAACTGACATTTAGCCATGATTTTTTTACAATTCTTTATAGTAAACATATTAATGCTTAAGCTTATTTCGAAGTTTATTCTTATCGGTCATCTATTTTTTTATATATCGACTATTACGTATATTTGCATATGTCTTCCTTCAGGCCAAAGCCATTAATTTTTTTCTATTACAAATTTATAAAATACTAGCGATGTATAAAGCTGTATTACAATAAAGTTTCATCTACATCCGTTAAGTAGTTTTTACGTGAAAGCGAAATAAACATCCATCCTCATAAATTTTCACACTTATAATAATAGTAGGATTATATTTGACATTCCAACTTACGAGTATGTATGCTTTTACCCCGTAGTAGGTAATAAGTTATTTTGTCAATTTTAGTCTACATTGATTGATGAATTCATCGTCGTACACAAAATTGATTTACATTCGCATTGGAAAATTGGTTATATCGATTTAATTTATATTAAATCGATATAACCAATTTTCCATTTATATTGGTTATATCGATTTAATTAATACTCCTAGGTAATACTACAAGTTTCTACGATATGCTAAAAATAGTTCAAAAGTTAACAAACATTTGCATTTATTGAGAACACTATTACGGATGTGTAACGGAAAAGTTTTTAACATAACTGGAAATAAAATTAAAAACTAGCGCCTAACTAAGGCATTGCGTGTTGAATGGCAGGACACAACGCCACGCTTTACTACGAGACCAGAGAGAATTAATAAAAATATTAATATTTCACTCCCTGAGTGGGAACAGAATTCACAAACGTCGCGTTTACACGTCTCACGCTTGTGGCCCAAAGGCCTAAGCTTGATTCTTTATTAGTTTCTGAAATTTGTTAATTTTATTCAGCCATCAGTATACTGGTATTTTTTAAAAATCAACTGCACTTAAACTCATTAAAAGTTAAAAATTATTTGTATTTGGCTTGCAGCTGCTCGTGACTCGCCATTCGTCCCTACTAACGAAAATACAGTTTATATTACATACATAGGTTCTTACTTCTTCAATTTTTATATCAGCGAAATTGTATAATAGAGATTGCAATATACTTATACACTAAATATTTATTTATCATTTTCGTCTTGTGCAAACATTATAGGTATGATTTTTTTAAGTAAATATTATTTTCAGTAACAATACATAGATTTTACAGTATTATTTACATCGACCAAATGAACGTCTCCAATAATAAAATTAACAACAATAGGTTCGAGTATATTCAGTAAATCAAAAAAAAATCCATTTAAAAATGCACGAGTGGTCGACATCAGTGTCAGATAACATCGCGCCTGCATTAATAGATGATTGTGTGAACTGATAGTGCAATTTTTGCTATAACCTCCGTCCAATGCATTTAAAATAACTTTTAAAATTATTTCTATTGGTTTTTGTGAAATTGAGAACTATTTTATAATATTTCTATATTGAACGGGCGACTTTAAACGCGATAGGTTGTCTTTTTGTCTACTGTGCTATGTGCGTACATACAGCCTCTAGGCTAAAAATCTAAATTGTTTGAACTTATAATCTTCTTATGCTCATTATCCATTTTGTAGGCAATACGCGTTTGACAATGTTAACAGAAGGCACTTAATGTTAAGACACTTTGTTCCCCTCTTTCTGCAAAATTTTCATCATATTGTACTTATGAAAATAATTTATTCATAAGATACTGTGCTTCTTTGACACCATAGCTCTTAATCTCAAATTCAATTCCTAAAATATTATTTAATATGAAAAATACTAATTTATTTACTAGTAACTGTATACCCGGTTTACACATAACCCCGGACCGGACCAAAAATGTATGTTAATTAATATACGGTATTAATGCAGTCAAAAAAGACTTATTTAAAATGTGTAACAATTATGAATACAGTGCAAAACATTTTATAAAATTTCTATTGCTTTATAAGATAATATTAGTTTTCTGCGGTATTCCAACTTTTCCTTTTATATATTAAAATCAAACTATTCTACATCACGTACTCGTATTAGAAATATGAAAGATGGTGGTAACTATCCAAGTTATTTGTAGCGGAAAATGGGGACCAAAAGTTTCTTAATGGAAACAGAGTCTCTTAACACTAGAATTCCAAGCTTCCTCTGCTTACTCTTCTACTGCTACTGCTACAGTGTGCGAGACACAGTGTGAAGTTAAAAAAACTGCTAAACGGTATTAAATTTACTGTAATAGCATATACATCAGAAGAGCAAGCTACAATTTATATAAAAAATTGTATGATTTGCTTATTATAAGCAAATCATACAATTTTAGCACAATAAATTTAAGCGGGCTAAGCCACTAGTGTCTATACACTAGTAGTATCTATATATACATTAGTTTAGTATTATCAAAGAGTTAGGTTGGATTAAGTAACGCTCACCCCAGTCTCATTGTGATGGATGTGAGATGATCTCCTTACTTTAGAAGCCACAGAGTTAAACAGTCGATCCTGATTGATATAACGTCAAATAAATACAAATACAGGAAGCTAGATGCTCTATGAAATTAGTATAGATCTTTTTGTTTTTTAGCTTCACCTTGTAAAAGGATAAACAGGTGCTAGTCCAAGTGACATCGAAAACGTGGCAAAATTCTTTATCGGAGCGGAGTGTCTTAACACTAGGTTCTTTCAGTCTACCCTACTATATATAAAATAAAGCGTATTGGTAAAAAACGAAATAATAACACAAAATTTTCTTCGTCTTTTTCTTAGTATTGGCAAGAATTCAAATGCTTCAGGGTAAAATATCGATGCGTGAACACGTCTTTGATTCCTTATTTTATTGATACTGTTGGTAACAAAAGCTTCTTATCTTTGTATGAGATTTTTCTATAAATTGAATGATATATTTTTTTTCAGCTTCTCACTGTATGGTACGGTAGGGAGAGTTTCCTCTGTAGAGCATTTAATATTAAGGTACTCCACTCACTTTCCGCCGAATTTCAAGCATTGTGTTGAGTAGCAGAACTCAACGTCACATTGCCTTGTTTCCAGAGCATAGAAATGAAAAAAAAAATACATATTTAATATGAAAATATTAAATTTTTAATTTCTTCGAATGGAGTCGAACCCAGAACCTGTCGCGTATTCAATCACAAGCTTGAGCCCCTGCGCCACGACAGACCTATATGGACATAAAATATTTTAATATTGCATAATTTCTTTTATTTTTCTTTTAGCTGCTTTGTTTGAGCTGGTATCGTGTCGGGATACGGGACTCAACGCCGCGCCTAAGCTATCACTTCCTGCTGAATTCTGGATACATTGCGGGTTGAGTGGAGGAATTCATTGCCGCGCTTTGCCTTGACCAGAGTAAGTCAAATTCAAATTCAAATATTTTTATTTAAAATAAGAAGTTACAAGCTTCGTTTTTTGAACGTCAAAAAAATTACCACCAGTTCACTAAAGTTACTGCCTCAGACCTGAGAAGAACCGGCGAAAGAAACTCAGCGGGACATGTCTCTTTTTTTTT
>DWMZ01005197.1:0-11123 GCA_018249855.1 Eueides tales michaeli | reverse complement strand
TATATATATATATATATATATATATATATATATATATATATATATATATATATATATATATATATATATATATATATATATATATATATATATATATATATATATATATATATATATATAAAATATATTTCAAAGTTAAAGAGAATATTGTTTGGGTAGCTGGCAAAGTAATTTAGTTTCGTTAAACAGGTAAATGTGAATTTTGAATATCTTTCAAAGTATCTAGTGGTTTTCATATAACATTTGCCTTAGCGAACAATGAATGTATTATACATTTGCTTTGTAGTTTCAACATTCCAAACAAAGAAAATCTCTACAAATCATTAGTAAAATCTAAAAGATTGAGACAATAACATAATACTGTACTGTTAAAAATATTTGTTATTTAAAAAACGCATAAAATTTTGAACGTAGCGGACTTTCAACACGCTCTTCTTGAAAACTGTCCAAGAGCGCGGGTTCAATTTACACTACGTTTAAATTTTTATACTATTTCTAAGTAAGTATTTTTCTGTCCTAATTGTGGATTAACATTTTAAAATTAGTAAAAATATTTATTTTAAGTCTCTCAGTCTTTTAAGGCAATAAAGCAAAGTACGACGTTAAATTTTGTTGAAAGTAGAGAGCGGAAGTGTCTAAATAGATACGATGTGTATTAACCTAGGTTCCTTCTGCTTAACCTGTTACGTACAGGATACAGTGTGAAGATAAAAATTACTGACTTTGATATTTTAGTTTTATTTGCTACTAAAATGATGATTCATGTGATTAAAGTATAAATAGAATAAAGTAGTTGTTGTGCTGAGCACAATCGTCTGAAAGTAAACGCGACAGGTTGTGAGTTCGCCCGCCCAAAGAAACGACATATTTAATATTTTCAAATGAAATATTTAATGTTTTCATCTTCTTCTGTTAATAAGACAAAGCACTGCGTTAAATTCCGCTCAAATTCAGTGAAAGTTGAGGAAAGGAACGGAGTGTCTTGCCATGTGAAGGATACAGCGTGAAGCAGAAAAAAAATTGTAAAAATATACTACAAAATATAACACCAAAAGTTTACAATTGGTAAATTTCAATAACGCTATATTTTTGACAAACTTCCAACAAAAATCGTTATACGATACCTTAAATCGCTTTGATGTAATGATGGACGTTTCAAAGCTGCGTATTTATTTGTTGTTATTACATGATACAAAGTAACTTAAATAAAATTTAACGTTGTTAATTAATCTTAACAAAAATTTTATAATTACTTAAATCGAATACCTATTTCTGTCTATTACTAATTTGTTTATATGACCTTAGTAGCTAATAATATGAATTTATAATTTCTATTATAAATATTTTTTACAATTTATTTTAAAAAATGTAATAAGATATAATATGATTTTAAATTTTGCAACACAATACATTTGTCTTTAATACTAGACGTCTCTCTCTCACTGCCTAAGAGAGATACGTAAAGTTCAAGACAATTAAAATTATTATGCGTCTAGGACATATCAAAATACATAGAACTGTATAGGAAATATTACTTATATAAATTTGATACTAAGTTATTTTACAAAGTTATTTAGTATATTAAAAATTGTTTAATTTTTTATTCAATTTCGTTTTTAACGTACAAAACCCAGTGAGGCAAGCCAAAAAGAATTTAAATACAAACATGTTGAGGAGTAAAAATCTAATTGACGAAAATCATCTCTAAACAATCTTTGTTAGAGAGTAGGAAATATTCATGATAGTAGACAGGTTTCGGAAGTCTGGTTTTCCTTTAATGATCTACCTCAATGGTGGCATACTACGCATAATTAACAAATAGTCTTACATTTCATACAATTGTTTAATACAGTTTAAAACAATCGTTTCTAATTTAATTGGTAAGAAATTTTAAGAGAAACTCCTATATATAAATATAAACCTACATAAATATTAATAGTTCAAATCACCAAAATTTTGGAAATAATTTATGAGGAATGCCTTCATAAATTATTTCCAAGATTTTGGTGATAAATGCGTAATAAATGCTTCTAAAATGTGTAGGTACTTGTTTAACGACTGTAGCTTTCACAAATGATTTTAATTGGAAATTCTCATTAAGCCCACTCTATATAAATTTATCTATATTATTTTATTTAGATTTAAAACATTACACTTGTACAGATTAAAATAATTCAATAATTATTGAATGGGTAAACGCTTTAAAAAAATATTTTTTATTTGAAAATTTATAACATCACATTTATAATGAATAAAATTTTAACCGGATTAATCGCGTATATTGGATTTTAAACATTTTTAGAAACCCGACGTTTGTAACACTTTACAGTGGTCCGTGGTAGTCTACCCGAAAAATATAAAAATGTTTAAAATCCAATGTAATCCGATTGAAATTATTTCATTTAAAATGTGTATAATCGTGAAAATTAAAGATACTATTATTATTTATAACATCATTCTAAACAAAAAAATGAAAATGAATAGGTATGATAATAATTATAAATCTATAGGAACTTTTAATTTTTTATTGTTATTTTTTCTTTTTAGTGGTAACGATAGTGAGCAACCATAAGGTTTAATTAAAATTCTCATCTAAATAATCCGTGTCATTAGTAGAGAACGGTCATGCACATGCAGGAAACTACTTCATGAAACCGTCTCTCGTAAATTGTATCTTTGTGCTAAGCGCGCTTCCTGAATTACTTTATGAAAATTTTAGATGAGCGTTGTAGTGCCATGGAGTACGTGATTAATGCTACACAGATTGCCACAACAAAATCGTTTTCCAGTGGCGTTATAATCGAAGTAAGTAAACGTAAACAAATTACTATGTTATTTGTGACAATCATGTCTCAGTAAGAAAAAGAATGAAAAGTCAAATAGTTTCCTTATTTTTAGCTTATTTATTATTACCAACAGTACATAATTAATTGAGGACTGTCATGGCGCAGGGGCACATGTATGTGACTGTAAACGCGA
Organism: Eueides tales michaeli; assembly: GCA_018249855.1. Classification (NCBI taxonomy): domain Eukaryota; kingdom Metazoa; phylum Arthropoda; class Insecta; order Lepidoptera; family Nymphalidae; genus Eueides; species Eueides tales. The sequence continues at coordinate 8,144 of DWMZ01005197.1, read as the reverse complement.
CAGGTAATGAATTCGACACACTCAAGGAAATTAAATATTTAGTATTTTCAAATTAAATATTTAATGTTCTCATTTCTTCTTTCAGGTAACAACATGCAATGTCCCAAATTCGGAGTAAAAGGAGTTTCTTACCATTAGGTTCTTAAATTCCCTTTGAAAAAAAAATAATAATATATTTCAATTATTTGTAGCTTAAGCATACAATATTTTTTCTTCTATCCCTATTACAATACATTACCGGTTAAAAAAAAAAGAAAATTAGTCGATAATGGATACCAGTAACTAAGAGCTTAGAGCACAAAACAGTCATTAGAAATCTTTAGAGAATTATGTTGAAAATGTAGTTCACATTCCAGTAGCGAAAATAATAATGTAAATATAAATTAAATACACTTTCGCTTGGACCGGTCAAGAATATTGTGTTAAAAGTACACACAATACGATTGATGTTAGTTATCAAAGAAAGGGCCGAGCGCCGTTGTTAATAAAAAAATAATTTTATATTTTTACTATTTTAAAAGTGTTATTCCACACTTAGGAAAGAGTAATTTTAGTTAGATTCCTCAATATCACATATCTAGATTTTAGGAGGATTTTGTAGGAAGCCAGCGCAGGGGAGCGACTGTAAGCTTAATAAAAATGTTTGTTTTTGTCAGATTTACGCTGTATTCAGATGATGGCAAGGTAGACAAAGAGAACTTGGGAATTAAGTGTTAAGACACTGTTCCCATTATGCTCTTTCGTCGAATTTTAGACAATGAGTATAAAGTCGCTGAACTCAGTGACGCGTTTTGCCTTGTTTACAGAGTAAAGAAATGAAAATATTAATTATTTAATTTTTTTGAGAGAGGATCGAACCCGCAACGTGCTGTTGTTTTCACACACTTGTGTCCCTACGCCACATTAGATATCAAGTATGTAATTCTTTTAATAAATTATTACGCTATTGAGCCTTATCAGTAGTTCAAATCATTTTTAAGAGATTAGAGATATTTTTTGCAATATTTTCTAAAAATACTTAATGCCATTTATTATATATTTTTACTATTCTGTATTTGTGTTTCGCGGTGTATCCCGCACCTGGCACCCTTAACCTTGTTACCAGAACGAAGAAATATAAACATTGAATATTTAATTTAAAAATAATTAAATTTTCAAATTAAATATTTAATATTTACATTTTTTCGCTTTCTTTGTTCATATCTATTTAAAAACATGTAAATAAGTTTCCAATAGACGCGGGTTCAAATCCCTCTTTGTTCAAAATGTTACTAAATAAGTATTTTAAAAAATAATTTTTATGCGTTTTTCAAGATTTATTCGAAAAGTTATGCAAAAAATAAACTTTAAATCGCTCTCTTGAGTTTAAGTTTTTGCATTAAATGCTAGTAATAAATAATAGATTTATAATTTTCCGGAAAATAAAACACTAAAGAATCACAGCTTTTTAAGTGATATCTTATATAATATATTTAACTATTTCTATATAAATTAAATTCATGCTATTATAATAAATTAGAAAGTGACTCTGTCTGTCTGCCTATGACATAATGACGGCCCAAGTGCTCAGCCAATTGACTTAGAAACACTTGGGGTCTTGGGATGAACATAGATAACTCCTTTTTTTGTTTTTCCACGAATTATGTTGTTTTAAGAAAAAGTCGCCGAAAATTGACGACTTCTTTACTTATTTCGCGTACACTGGCTAAATCTTAAGAGACAGATAATAATATTGTTCTTCAAAAATATTATAATTTAAAAAACTTATAAATAAGTTTGCGATGATATTCTTATAATATCTGAAGACTGAGCCACAGTAACCACATAATTAACATAAATTAATGGGTTTATTATTGATGTATTTTCACCATTTTATATTAATAGCTCTGATCAAAATAAATATAAAAGCCAGTCGTAGGACAGGGTCACGAGCGTGCTACTGTAAACGCAGCAGATTGTGAGTTTGATTCCCACTGTAGTATTTCGGTTCAATATAAATTTGGAAATGTTTTTCATTATTTAAGTAATGGAAATTAAAGAAACAAGTATCTAATGTAATGAAAACTTTAAAAAATATAATCATCATAAATTCTTTAAATTAAACTTATTTTTACCGTTCATAAAAGAATTACAATAAAAAATTATTTCTTCGTTTAAAGTTTGGACAACGTGTTGAAGTACATTTTAAATTCATTAATGAAATTAAAACATCACATATATACTTATTGCTCAATACAACATTATTATAAAGCTTAACAGTAATTTATTTTTACAAAAGAATGTAATGTTAATATCATTTTATCGTTTTCAGATAATTTGTTATAAAAGGAAAATTCAATTTCATACTGTTACGCGTTCTTGAACAGAACCAACTTATATACAACAATATATTCATAAGATTTATCTTTCAATCCACATTCTCGACGTTATTAAAGCCATGATACCAAAACACTGCCTTGTATTTGAAAGATAATTGTTGCATATTAAGTGTTAGATAATCAGAGCGAAGCTTATAAACTATTATTAACCATTTACACACACTTTAGTATAAAAGTATAAACTACTTACACACACTTTATGGCCGCTATCGTTGCGTGGACAGACTGGAAGTGGGATAGATTTTAGACACTAAAACACCTTAATCAGATAAGAAAAATTGCGGCGCCAAAAAAGTACAAATAATACAAAATATATCAAGTTGACGGCGAAGACGGTATCTTATAATTAAATTTTTATCGGACTTCTGTTTTCAAAAAGGAGGCTTATCTACGATTATTTTGTTTTATGTGTGGCTGTCAACTTTCCGTCATTTGTAAACCGATTTTAGAAATTATTTCTTATTTCAAACAGTTCCCCTATTATCACCAAGTCCAGATCTGTTGATATAATCCCAGGATAATATCAAGAAAAACTTTTAACTTTTATAGGCACGTACCACAGTACAGTACAGTCAAGAGTGGTCGTGGTATAAGACCTATAAGACATGATATTTAATTTGGGGAGGCAGGTATAGCTAGCCGTACGATAGTATGAAGGAATTTATACTGAAAGATTCTTCATTAAGCTACAACTTTAACTTTAATTATTATGCAATAGCAATATGAAATTCAGCAAACTATGTAAAAGAAATATGAATAATAATGTTATAGTATCATGTCTGATTTGCTAATTGTTATTTTTAAGCAGCTTAATTCATATTATATTACGTAGATATTAAGTAACTTTAGAAATAAATGAAATTTTAATTTTCTTTATTTTTTTTTATCTATTTTAGGCCTGTCGTGACGTGAAATGAAATATTTAATATTTACCATTTAAATATTTAATGTTTCATTTCTTCGCTCTGGTAATAAGGCAAAGCGCGGCGTTGAGTTCCGCCACTCAACATGCAATGCCTCAAATTCGGCGGTAAGATTAGAAAGTGATTGCATCTTCTTATCTAACTCCTCTTGCACGCTATAATCCTAATAATCCTTTTAGTTAAATTTGAGTGCTCTGTATTGGAACAATTTTTATCCTATCTTTATATAAAAGGCTAGGCTAGGCTAGGCTTTATATAAAATGGATAACTATAGGTGTTTTAAGGTAAAATTATGGATAACCATAGAAACACTTTCGTATCAGATTTGAATATTGAATATTTTGAAACGCATAATAATAAAATAACGCAATAATAATTCAGATAAATAATAAAATTTATTACATTCCGTACTTTTGTTAGGAGAAGCAATAACAATTTATTTCACAACACAAAAAGATACATAAAAACATCGTGGACGTGGAGGGATGTATTGAGGAAAGCTTACAGTACATTTATACAATAAATAGTTATACGTTTTTTTAAAATATCTAAATATCTAATCGCAGCTTTTATGTGGACGTCATTGTGCCACAGCGGATTGTGACGATTGTGGGTTCGATACTCGTAGGACTAAATCGTCACTCTGGCAACAAGATTAAACGTGTTGGGATCCGCCACTGAAAAAAAATATCTCGAGAATTGGGCAATGCGTTTTCACGTACTTCTTTAGTTTGCTAAAGAAGTGGTTTATTATGCATTTAGACTATGCATGTTTAAGCTTCTAGTTCTAGTAATTATTTCCTAGTATACATTTAGAACGAACAAATAAAATATTACAAGAAAAAGTGAAATAAGCAACAGTCAATTACACTACAGAGAGGATATTTCCCGGCACATTGTTAACTAGGCCGCTTAGTTTGCACTTCACATCTGAGACGTCTGTTTGTCGACTTTGCTGTTTCAGAAATTATTCCTTTTGCAACTCCCATTTCATTTTTTATTTCCTCTTCATTCTTATAGCGAAAGAAATGTATACTTAACATACGTAGGATTATATTACATATTGTGCACTAGGTTCACATGTTCCCTTTGCCAAGCCTACTGCTGTCGGGATACAACGTGTATCTAGGTATAATAGCTTCTCAGTCGACCAATACAGGAGCATATTTACTTTTAGATTTTGTTTCGCCTTTTTAGATTCATGTGCTGGATATATATAGCAGGTTAGATAAAGGGAACCTACTGATAAGGTTCTTCGTTATCATATAGAATTCACTCCGAAATTGTTAATTTAACTTAGATTTCGGTAAAGTACACTGGTAATTGATGTGAACTACACTGAATAACATTTAAGAATCAAATATGTAGTATGAATGAAAACAAGTAACATTCAATGCAAAAAGAATAAATTAACTTAAACTCACATAAAATATACGAGACCTATGAAAATGACTTGCCAATTCCCGTAGAGTATCTTCGTACTTACTTCTGAACCTAACTATATACCAATAAAAATGTTACACGACAGCGCAAGAGATAACATTCTAATTAAAATAATTAACATAATAATAAATTATTTTTGAAAAGCGTCGTCGCACAGCGGCACAAGCGTTTGTCCCTTCTATATTATGAGACCCGTAAGGGACCTCCCCGTAGAGCCACTCTCTGCTTTCAGGGATAGGACATGAAGGTACAAGCTCAAACGAAATATCTGGGTCTGACTCTGGATAGACTATAGTTGTTTACGTCACACTTCGTTTAGCTTTTACCGAACCTTGAACACTGCCGCGGCCCTCGGTAGCCTACTCAATATCGGAGGGCCGGATTCTACATCTCGACTGCTTTTGGTCCGTGTGTCGACATCAATGGCACGTTACGGTGCTCTTAGGTTTGCGGATACTCTCACAGCTCGTAATAGATTCAATTACAGAAGGCAAAATGTGTTATAACGGTAAGAGCTATAACAGAGGGGTTACATTACGGAGTCATGGACAGCGGCTACATTCCTGTTATCATCTTTGGGAGTTACAGGCGGTAGTACTCGCTAAAGTTCACGCATTCCGTGCAAGTGAACGCAGAATTCACTCTGGATATATAACTTTTACCACCGATTAACAATATTTTAAGTGGCTCGACTTAGTTAACGTGTGAGCTCAGCAAATGTCGCGGCGGTCATATGGAGAATGGAACTCGTGCAGAGTGCAATAAAAGGTTAAAATACTTTTTTAGTGATTCAGAATCAGACAATGAGAGTGAAAGCTCTTAGCAATGTACAAGTATCCCCATCGATTGCTCTGTTTGTTTTGGAAAATGAAGACAGAGATGACTTTTCTCTAATATAACAATAAAAAAATAATAGTGTTATAAACTCAGATAAAACTCGAATATAGGTGAATCTTAAGAAAGCTAAAAATAAAGAAAGAAAAATTTTAAGAAAGCTAAATGCTTGCATTGTTTTAAGAAACAGCATGCAAAGTGATTACAATCGAATATAAGAATAAGAGAAAGAGAACAAATTTGGTTGAACGGACAGTTTGTAGTTTATTTAACAATACCCCATACTTTTTTTGTACAACACTATAACAATATAAAAAGGTAATACAAATATAATATTCACATATTCATCGATATAAATTCATTCCTATCACTATTGGTTCCCCGATTCAGTGCGTTTTGGGGTCTAAACGACCTCAAATATATTTTAGGTGTTTTCTCTTACACTAAAAATCAGAACCCAGGGCGAAGCTAGGTGTAGTTAAAACAAAACCATATAAGTAAATTTAGCATAAAACTAGACACCGAATCGCTTACGTAATCAAATTACAATACATTTATGTTGTCCACATTAATGCGCAAAGTATATCAGCTCACTATCCAAATTTGCTTGACTCGTTTAATGTAAAATATATACATGCTATAGTATCGTAAACGTTTCTTAAATCTAACTTACCATCAACTGCTTATGCCATACCAGCCTTCACTTAATACGGAATGATAGGACAGGGAAAGGCGGAGGAGGAGTGGCGATCTATCTTAGAAGTCATATTCCCTTCTCTATACTAGATAAATCGCCATCAGCCTACTCATCGGAACATATTTTAGTAGAAATACCATTTTGGAACTCTTAAAATCTTACTTCGTGTGTTTTTCAATCCTTCTCTGCATATTAATTATTTCGACTCGTTTGAGCTTCTATTAGAAAAATATGTTCCGGGAGCTGACCACCTTATAATAATGGGCGATTTTAACACATGTCTCATTAAGAAGGACTCGCGTGCTAATCGCCTGAAAAGCATAATTAATAGCTCTAACCTTAATATTCATCCAACAAATGCAACTCACCTATTCCCTGGCTGTACACCATCTCTATTGGACCTCATGATTGTCTCTTAAACTGAGCGTATGGTTCCTTCAGACAAATTTCGGTGGACGCATTTTCATATCACGATCTCCTTTCATATAAAATACGTCCGCCCAAAATAAAGCCGTCTGTTATGTGCATATATTTTAATAACATCGACTTTGGCATGTTCATGAGCGATCTTATCCGAATTGACTGGGATGGCATATTTAGTGCAGAAAATATCGATGATAAATTAAATATTTTTAATTCCTTGTTGATCGAGCTCTTGGATACACATGCACCGCTTCAGCCAATAAAAATAATCATCTCCCTGCTCCGTGCTTAACTAAAGATATTAAATTATATATGGCGAAACGCAACTCGGCAAAGTCCAAATATAAGAAAAATCCTACGGATGCTGACTTGCAAAGGTACAAAATACTACGGAACAGATGTAAAAAGGCTTGCAGGGATGCGCGACGTTATTATATTTATTCATCGATTGACTACAGAAATCCTGGAAAAACTTGGAAATTTTTGAACACTATAGGAATAGGTGGAAGGCGTCTCAACATACAACAATCTTAAACGACTGTACTAATAATAATGCTAAAATAAAAACAATTCATTCTCTGTCGCGCCTTACCAATCTTTCTGGTATCCCTTTTCGTTTTACGCCTGTTACAACTGCAGAAATACGAAACCATGTAATAGCCATTAAATCGGATGCCACTGGCCATGATAATATAAGTTGCCATATGATTATCTTATCACTTAATGCTGTCCTTCCTATATTATGTCATATACTTAACTTCTCACTATCCTCTAGCGAATTTCCTGATGTCTGACGTCATGCCCTTGTGATCCCTACTCCAAACACGTCCAATCCAATATCCTGTTCCAATTACCGATCAATTTCTATACTCCCTTTTCTGTCTAAAGTTTTAGAACGCATTGTGCATGATCAACTATACCAAGTTTTGCATTCAAGTAATGTCCTATCCCCTTTCCAATCAGGCCATAGCACAGTTACGGCACTTAATAAAGTCTGTGATAATCAACAAGTTACTTTGCTCGTTTTATTAGATTTCTCGAATGCCTTTAACATAGTAGACTTTGATATTCTATTAGCAATATTAAAGTCTATAAATATTTTCTCAATCGCTACTGAATGGTTTTCATCTTACATTCGAGGCCGCGGACAGAGCATTAAACTAGATGCTAGAATATCGTCACTTAGCCACATTAACGCTGGTGTCCCGCAAGGTGTTGCGTGTGCTGTCACCATTACTCTTTTCCATTTTCATAAATACTGTCACTCAACACATATCTTCATGCATTCCGGGTGCATTCGGACCGAGTGCATTCGGACTTTACAGGATGCACCCTTAAAACCGGGCGGCCGCAAACTGATTCCAGTACCTGCTTTGGAGGGTATCTGTGTTCAAAGGGGCGGGGCCGCTCGGACAGTAGTAAGGTAGAGGTGGGCTTTTGTTAGTA
>DWMZ01005196.1:0-11123 GCA_018249855.1 Eueides tales michaeli | reverse complement strand
TCTGTACGGCGGCGCATCTCCGATTTCAACGATCCACGTGAGCTGGCGCGTGCGCAGCGGCGATGGTAGTGCCATCTTATTGTTGTATCACTCATCACATACACTTTAGTTTATTTCACTTGTTTGCCATTTTGGTCACTAGATGTCGTTACACAAATTATAAGCACTTCACTAAAAAAAAGTAAAATGTATTCATAAATTATATATTTTTAATTATAATTAAGCTAAATCTATAATTACGTATGTAAAGTGAGGTTTTATGATAAGAATTGTAATATTAATAAAACATGAATGTTCATTCATATTATATTTTTTGTTGACATTTATTTTATATCTAATAAGGTTAAGAGGGCCTGTCATGGCGCAGCGGCACCAGAGTGTGACCGCAACCGGGTTGTGGGTTCGATTCCTACTCGAGGAAATGAAATATTTAATATTTTCGCTCTGGTAACAAGGCTAAACGCGGCGTTGAGTTCTGCCACTCAACACTCAATGCCTCAAATTCGGTGGTAAGTTGAGAACTGAAGTGGAACAGAGTGTCTTATCACTAAGTTCCCAAGTTCCCTCTGCCTACCCTACCATGTGCGGGATACAGTGATGCTAAAAAAAGAGATTAGGTAAGTTTGTATCAAGTTAGGTTTGGACTGTAGTATTTATTTATTACAATCGATTTAATACTAATTTATGAGATCCGCATAATCACGTTTTGTATTAGTAATAATAATTCTGCTGCTACCACATTCTATACTTCATTTTGGTTTTTTGTAACATATCGTGGGTACTATGAATAAATATTTATAATAAAAATAGATAAAATAAATGGAGAAGTGAGTGGTAAGAGAGGGAGAGGAAGACTTCGGTTGACCTTCGAAAGCACAGTATCTACGATACTGGAGGAAGGTCACGTAAAAAGCATGAGTACGCCCCGGAGGGTATGTACGAAGAGGTTAATGACAGAGGACGAGGCGAAAGAGGTATGCGAGCAAAAGAGGTGTGGGAGCGTAGCGTTTGGCGCTCCGTTCTCTCTGCCTACCCCGCTAAGGACATAGCGAAAAGCTAAGTTAAGTAGATAAAATAACAATAAATGACAATATTAATTGCTATTCAACTATATTTTGATATTAAATAAAAAAAATTAAGAGTGCTATTATGACGAATGTTTAAATTGAAATTAAGTAGAAATGTTTTGATTCACAAAACAAACCGGTCAAGTGCGAGACGGATTCGCCAACCAAGGTTTCCGTACTAATTTCAGATTTGTATATTAACGTTAACAACAATCGATAAAAATTGACAAATATAAATTTACATGAGGCCTGTCGAGGCGCAACGACATAAGCGTGTGACAGTAAACGACAGGTTGTGGGTTCCCCACTCGAGGAAATATAATATTTAATATTTTCATTTCGTCCCTCTGGTAACAAGGCAATGTGCGGCGTTGAGTTATGCCACTCAACACGCAATACCTCAAATTTGCGGAAAGTGGGGTACGGAATGAAACGAAGTGTCTTAACACTAGAGGTTTTTATATTAGGTTTCCTCTGCCTACCCTTTTTTTTTCGCTGGGAAATGCGTTTAGGCTGAGCGCAAGTACATATCTTACGGACTAGCAGTACTGTGGGACTCATCAGAGATAACTCTGCCTACCCTGCCTTATGCGGGATACAGCGTGAAGCTAAAAAAAAGAATTATAATAAAACTCTTTCAAAATTGATTTTTGCAATTTTTCAAATTAATTAAAAGCAGGTAAAATCTGGTGCAGGCGCAAGGTAAATTATATTAATATTTATGATTACATAACGGGATATCCTTATCTTTACATATTGATGTTGTGGCTATACACGTAAATTAATGTATGATTGTATCTCTATTATATATATCTAATGCTTGACAATAAATCATGTTTTTTACTATAGTAACTGTACTTGTTGTATTTCAAGTTTAAATTGACCACAAACAAAATTTGATTCTTTATAGATACTCTATCCATATCTACATTTAAAAAAAAAACAATAAAATTTAATTACAACTTTGGTTATGCAATTTTACTATATGTCACAGTTTTCACTTAAATATGTAATTTTATTAGTATTTGACAGTATATGGTAGTTTTTCAAAATAGTATCTCTTCAGTGTAATCTACTTTTTTAAACATATATATATATATATATATATATATATATATATATATATATATATATATATATATATATATATATATATATATATATATATATATATATATATTTACTACTATTATGATGAGAATAATAAAGAGACGCAGCAGCACAAGCGTTTGACTCTAAGCGCGCTTACAATTAAGTTACAAGTGTGCCATTTTTTTCAAAGCTCGAACGTTAAAGTTTCGGCTGTCTTATACTATAAAAAAGCATATCACCTACAATATAAATAAACATAAGACATTAAAAGCTTATATCAAAACACGCCAAATCGCGTGCATACATCCCTGCAAGTAAGAACACGAGCACTTTCGCCGTCGGCGGCGTGTTTAATGCCCTTTGCTTTATTTCTCCTATTTTATCTCGTATCGCTATTTCGAGCGCGGTTCACCTTGAGAATCCTCGGCCGGTGCCGAACAACTCCTGGGTCTATTATTAAGAATAACTTAATAAACTTAACGTTTATGTTTACTTTGTATTAAAGTTGTTAGGATTCTAGATTTAAATATATATAGTTGTATCCAAAGTATTACTATTTTTTTCAGTTCCTTGCTGTATGCACACCTTTCTAGAGTAGGCAGATGGAACCTGGGAACCTAGTGCTAAGATAATCCGTTCCTATTAAGACACTTCCGTTCCCCTCTTTCTTTCGAATTCTGGCGGCGCTCAACACCGGAACGCAAAACTCAACGCCGCGCTTTACAATGGAGAGATATAAACATAATATTTTACTTTTATAGTAAATTTAACGATATAATAAGAATATGGGAGCTCTACTGTTCATAAAAATTCTCAATGCCTATAAACCTGACGGTGCGATTGAATTGATTTAACTTAAAGCGAGCGAAATGTAAAACATAAATGAAGTCGCTTGTGGCGCAGCGGCACAATCGTGTGACTGTACACGACAGGTTGTGGGTTCGATCCCCACTAGATGAAATGAAATATTTAATATTTTCAATTTAAATATTTAATGTTTCATTTCTTCGCTCTGGTATTAAGGCAAAGCGCGGCGTTGAGTTCCGCCAATCAATACGCAGTGCCTCAAATTCGGCGGAAAGTGGGGAACGGAAGTGGAACGGAGTGTCTTAACACTAGGTTCCCAAGTTAACTCTGCCTACCCTGCCATGTGCAGGACACAGCGTGAAGCTATAAAAAAAAATAGATACTTTATACTTACTAATATAGTAAAATGTTTACTTATGTATGTTAACATCAACGTTAATCTAAAACGACTGAATTCAATATAAACCAGTTCCATCATTATAAAATAATGTTACTTGCTTCAATATCCTCTATCTATACAATACCGTAAGCTTAGCCCCATCTTTAATATTATAGCTCTAACTATTCTGTGAATTGGTAACTTCTTTATTCATAGCGTGTTGACATTTAAATGCTTCTAGGTATATAGAATAACTTAGCGACGTGACTATTTATTTAAATTGGTATAACAATTTTCTTATATGAATTAGTACTACAATGTTGATTTATTAATCGCAATCAGTGGTTCCCCTCAGTAGGGAACGGAAGTAGAACGAAGTGTCTTAACACTAGGTTCCCGGGTTCCGTCTGCCTACCCTGCCTTGTGCGGTATACAGCGTGAAGCTAAAAAAGGAAAGGTCAGTGGTGGAGCGGGGCACAAGCGTCTGTAGACGCGACAGGTTGTGGCTTTGATTCCCACTTGAAAAATGAATTGTTATTTTTTTCTACTTGTTCGCTCTCGTAACAAAGCAAAACGCGGCGTTGAGCAATGCCTCAATTTCGGCGAAAGGTGGTGAACGAAACAAAGTGTTTTAACACTACGTGCCTAAATGCCCTGCTATGTGCGGGATACAGCGTGAAGCTGAAAAATAAAAAAAAAGATTAATTAATTATCAATATCATATAAGGGTTCAGTTGGGTTCGATTTACAAACATATAGTACAATTATTTGTAACATTTTTGACTTTTATAATTATTACACATCTTAAATAAAAGTGCTTTGTTTTGGACGGGTTTCTACAAATGCATAATATTACGTATAAAGTGTTCAACTTTGCACCAGTATAAAATGTTGGGCTTTCAAGAAGTATTATATGAGGTTTAGAAAGTCTATTATCCGGTTTAATAAGATTCATTTAAAACAATAATTTCGTAATTCTGGCAAGAAAAATCACTGCTTTCTCTAAGATGGACCGAAATCAGAAGACAAATAATAATTAAAACCGTGAACAAAACACTACGTCATACGACATATTTAGATGTTATTGAAGGATTAGTAAATAAAAAGACATTTAAAATGGTATGTATCCATAAAGACTGAACCGATTAGCTTCATGCTGTATCCCGCACATGTCAGGGTAGACAGAGGGATCTTGGGAACCTAGTGTTAAGACACTCCCTTCAACTTCCGTTTCCCACTTTTCGCCGAGTTTGAGGCATTGCGTGTTGAGCAGCGGAGCTCACCACCGCGTTTTGACTTGTTACCAAGGCCAAGGAAAGAAAACATTAATTATTTAAATTCTAAAATATTAAATATTTCATTTCCTCGAGTGAGGATCGAATCCACAACCTGTCGGTCACACGCTTGTACCGCTGCGCCACGTCAGGCCTCACCTAAACCGATTAGCCCTATGCGAAATTTACTTGTATGTACTTGCTTTTACCCTAAAGCCACTAATTATTTAGAGTAATGCAGCTTAACTCATCACCTTTTATCATGGAAATGATACCATCTGATAAGAACTGCGACATTAATCACTAAGCCCCTAAACAGGTTAAAAATGAAGAATTAATCCTCCTTTATATTTACAATCTGCATTAGGTGTATAAGTGATATTATTTAATTTTTGTATGTGTGGTATATGATAAATACTGTGTATAATAACTTATTTTGAAGACGTATACAAATTTTAACGTAGCGAGATTTGAACCCGGACCTTTTGAATGCTTTTTTCTAAATAAATATTTCTCTGTCCTAATTATGCAATGATGGTTTAAAAACGCTAAAAAATAGTATGTATTAATATAAGTATTATTATCGGAAGTGATTAAATTAAATTAAACCAAACATAATATATACATCATCATCGAAACCAATATATTATTAATTATTATCTATACTTTCAATGAGTGACATATTAAAAAATTAACTAAAGTTCTACAGTAAAATAATTATTACAAAATATACAGTTACGTAATTGAAACCACAAATCTCCTTGATACAAGTGATTGTATAGAATAAGAATGTAATACTTGTAGCGTAGATTTAAAATTGACGTGTGAAAAACACGTATTTGTTTAATTAAACAGTTGTGTTCAGCTTCTCGCTGTAAGGTAGGGTAGGCAGAGGGAACTTAGGAACCTAGTGTTAAGACATGTTGTTCCGTTACCCTACTTTCTCCGTGGAAATAAAGGCATTGCGTGTATACAGAATTCGACGCCGCGCTTTGCCTTGTTACCAGAGCGTAAGCATTAAATATTTAATTTGAAAATTTTAAATATTTCATTTCCACGAATGGGGACCGAACCCACAATCTGTCGTTTACAGTCAATCGCTTGTGCCTCTGCGCCACAACAGGCCTCTACATTGTCGTATTGTAGATATTAAAAGTAAAATGATTTTATGTTAATATGTAATAATACCAGGGAACGAAAAACTAATAAGTAATAAATATGTTAATATGTTGTAGCGCAGTTGGGACGTGTCTGACTGAGCTTAATAGTTGCGGCTTAACATTCCAAGTTGAAGGTATATTTATATTTGTAAGAGATGATTTCTTTGTTTAACCAAAAAGTTGTGGAGTTCCGCAGCCCTAGCACAAAAACTCTAGATAGTCACGTTTCACTCGGTTCTTTAAGGTTTTTGAAAAAGCAAATGCGTAAGGCTTGTCGTGCCCCAGAGACACAAGCGTGTGACTTTAAACGCGCTTTGAGTCCTGCCACTCATCATTCAATGCCTTAACTTAGACGGAAACGTGGGGAAAGGAGTGTTCTGACACTAGGTTACCAAAACTTTTTTCTGCATGCCCTGCCATGTGCGAGATATAGCGTGAAAAATTTTAAAAATGCGTATAGATGGTAATATAGATGAATAATAAATTAATATTAATGCAATGTTTACATGATTTATCACTTTATTGCAAAAACACTTAAAATTCAAGTACATTTGCTTATGTATTAACCTAAGAATTTATCAAAGGCGCTATCTTATCAAGTATTTCCTATACTAGTTCTCGCAGCAATGTTAAGAATTAAGTAGGTAGGTCATTACAGTCGTGTTATACAATCAAAATGTAATTAATGGCTTTGGTCAATTCACGAGCGGCCACTTAACGTCAAAGTAAAGCAGATCTAAATTACGGTGCTAAGATATTCGTATAGCTATTGTTAATGTATATGTTATATTTCCTATAATACTTCTTTTACTTAGCTTCACGTTGCACTTAGCGGGGTAGGCAGAGAGAACAGAGCGCCAAACGCTACGGTCTCGGAACACCTTTTTCGCCTCATCCACTGTGATCAACTTCTTAATACATGCCCTCCGGAGGGTCTTTATGCTTGCTACGTGACCCTCCTTAGGACCGAAGATACCGTTTTCGAAGGTCAACCGAGAGGAAGGGACCACTTATTGCTATAATATACATATATCTAATATGGAGATCAATGTACATGTTTTTATTTTTATCAGCCAATTAATGGCCTCTACCATTAGGTAAGATTAAGCCCGCATCTGCCATCGACATTGCAACCGCTTTTGCTATTACATACCGGCAAATATAAAGTATTTAAAAATAATATTCTCCTGAACTGCTTTTATATCCTTTATAATAAAGAAATTTTATATATATTTGATAATAACAAATAAATTTTATATTAAGTATAATAATTATCATATCATATATAATATGTAATTTATCATATCAGCTTTATACAAGCGTATAAGAAGTTTCAAGTAGCTTCATTGGACCATATGGTTTAATAGTCATGGTTTGCAAGAGGCACGGGTACAAATCCCGCTATGTTAAAATTTTTATAGTTTATAAAACGTATAAAAATTTTATCTACGTAACATTGTAAAATCGCCAAAAAAATGCTTTATTACGTTTGTAAAAGAAGTTATTTTTCTATCTTTAATAAATAACTTTAAATAAATGGGGTCAAATATTCTGGAAATTAAAAAGGCGGTACCCTAAATATTTAGTTTGTACCTGTCACGCTCACGGCGTACTTAAGCCGTTCACAGCAAGTGGACAGTTCAATGCACATGACAAGCTACTTACTATGTTACTGTTTCATCAGCTTTAAGAATCTGAGAATGTGTTTTATTTACATATTTTCTATTTCTATGAATGTTATTGTTTATATCGACATTTAATTAACATATAATTAAATATAACTCCTTTATTTCTTCCTTACATAAAGATTTAGGCAATCTATAAACGCGATAGGTTGTGGGTTCGATCCTCACTCGAACAATTAAAATATTTAATATTTTCAAATAAAATATTTAACATTTCATTTCTTCGACCTGATAACAAGGCAAAGCGCGGTGTTGAGTTTCGACAATTAACACGCAATGCCTCAAATTTGGCGGAATGTAGCAAAAGTAACAAAGTGTCTAACACTAAGTTCTCAAGTTTCCTATGCCTGCTAGATACAACGTGAAACTGATATAGAAAGAGAGAGAGAGAGAGAGAAATAATTAATAACTTCACAACTAAGTAATTCAACCGATCTATTGATAACGCTGAGAATTTCCTATAAAATGCTGCAAAAACGTTACATAAATGTTCGTGTTTATCGATTACTTCAACTCAGAAGTTTTATTTTTCTGTACTTTAAGACTCCGGAGACAATATTCTCTAAATATTTCACAATATGAGACATGCGATTGGTTATATGAACCTTCTTAAGTAAAACAATCGTTCCATGTAACATTTAAGAGTGCTTTGCGTACATATCTCACATACTATCAATTCTAACCCGCTTCATATGTACTTCCATGAGTGTAGAAATGACGCTGTCTGTGCTTCAGCTATTAGGGACAGCTGTCGCAATGCGAGCACTTGTCTCAGTATATAGACAATGCGCGTGTACTGTACTTTAGAGAGAATGTCATGTAAATAAATGTATTGAGTGTTTAAATATTTTAAATTTGGAAATTTTTACTATTGGTACAAATTGAGTTCGGGGAGGGAAGTAATTTGTATTTTTCTTTATGTGAACGTATAAAAATTTATATATTTTGAATTTGAGCCTCTCGGTAGTCGCCTAAGCACTATTATCACAAAGCTTCAGACCCTTACGTTCTTATCAATTAACATAGTTGTTAAGAAATCCGTAGGTATTATTTTTTTTAAATGTATTGTGTGTCCTGAGTGAATGAACCGATTTAAGTATGTTTTTTTTTAATAATGCCTTGTTCATCGCGGTAATTTTTAGCTATATTTTATGAAAATCGGATTATTTTGTCAAAAAGTAGAAGAAGTAGTGATTTTTTGGGTCGGAATTTTTTAAAGATTACAAAATGTTATTTTTTTATTAAATATATGTTATTATGAGTTCTCTTCAAAATTTTTATAACGAGATATTCCTTATATGGAAAGAAATATGTTTGAAGCATGAACATTGCGTAATGATAATAATCATTTTATTAAAAACCGTCGCTATAAATTCCTAGACGCATGTTTCATAATAAATAATATTCACATGTTCATATTTATTGCCGTTAGCTTTACCAGTAAGTGTGTTAGGGTTGTCGTTTTATTAATATGAAGCAGCTCCAGCTGTATTCCGAATATGGTTGGAAAAGCAGATGGAACCAATTAATAAGACACTCCACTCTCTGATGAATTTTTAGGATATTGCATGTTGATTTGCGGAATTCAACGCCGCCTTTTGTCTTATTGCCGAAAAATAAATGACAATAATTTATTGGTACTGAATTTACAACTGTCGTTGCGTTTACAGTCACACGCCGAACCCCTTATCTATGGAAAGTATATGCAAATATACATCACTTATTGAAAAAAAAAAGAGTAATGAGTCAAAAAAAAAGGAAAAATTAAATAACTGAAAGACAAAAGGGAAAAATATAATTAATAAAAAAAAGGAAAACACTTCTAAACTTATAACATTTAAAATTCGTTATATACTTTTTTTCTATTCGTTAATATTAACATATGACATTGTGTTAAATGTTATAAGGCTCTCTTTTGTTATACAAATTATTTTATCTATGAACCTGTATACTAGAGAAGAGCGATAGGTATTCACAACCAAATAAAAAAAAACAAAGAAAATAAAGAACATCCCTAGTTCGCAGCAACAATGTAAAATTAAATATCACCGAAGCAATACAATTTTACACACAACAGAGACTTTCTAAGTTATAAATAACTCTAAATTGAACTTTCAGATGATGTCAGCCCTTGGTTGCATGTGACACACGCAACCGCGAGCTGTTTAGAACTGTAGTCTGTACGTAATGAGGGAGTGTTAGAGGGGACTAAGATTAACTGACATTTTGTGCTTATGCTTATTTTAGATCATCTAGCTATATACTAGAATAACGCAGGCGAGTTTCTGTTTGTTTTAGATTTGCGCTGTATCAAACACCTACCTATTAGGGTGAGCAGAGATAACTTGGTAACTTAGTGGTAAAACATTCTGTTACTATTGAATCACTTTCGTTCCCTACTTTTCAATAAATGCGGTATCCTACCTACCAGAATGATTTGAAAATGTGAAATATTTAATTTTTATTAGCCCTCTAAGAACCGAACCCAGAACCTGTCACCTTTACAGTTGTATGCTTGTGCCTTGCACCACGATGGTACCACCTTGTACCACATTTTTAACGCTACGGTCGTTTCGTTTCTAGATCGGTTCAATGAATTATTAAAGATTTTCGTTACTTTGCTCAGCTATCAAGACAAAGCGTGGCGTTGAGGTCCTTCTCACAAATATGGCGGCAGGTGAGGAACCGATTGTCTTGGCTTTCCTCTGCCTGCATATGTATCTATATATATATATATATATATCGAAAATTTTGAATTATATCCTCATTTCAAGAACACTTTGTGTTTGTATAAATGCTAGAACTAATAACTATAGTTCTTTGAAATAACATATTTTTATGATAATATTTCTTTAAATAACAATGCCTAAAGTTTGAGGTTTTCCTTCTCTCGATGATATGTAAACAATAAAGCTCAATCAGAAATCTTTAACATGCGTGTGGTCAACTGCGGTTTATAATTGTCCTAAAAGCGATCATTTTTACTGTCAGTTATATGGTGCATTAAATTCGAGAAGTTGTCGGTTCGATTCCCACTCGAGGAAATGAATAATAGAATATTTTCATTTCTTCGCTCTGGTAATCAGGCAAAGCGTGGTTTTGAGTTCTGCCACTCAACAGAAAGACACAGAAAGCGGAGAACGAACTCTTAATTGCAACGGAGTGTCTTAACACTAGATTCACTCTGCCTATCTGTTGTGTGTACGATTGACTCAGAAACTAAACAAAATTAATCACTAAAGAATAAAATAAAATTAAATACGAGCTGTTATTAAATTCAGTATCTATTTTTTATAATTCTACAAAATATTATACATTAAAATAACTAAAACATAACGACATCTACATGATGCAATACGAATTCGTTACTTCCGTTTGTTTGTTTGTAGACGTTTAGAATTTAACGACAAGCCATTTGCGATGTTTAAAGCTGAGCCTGAGAGAGAGCTGGTGCGAGTGAATCATATGTGAGAGTGTAACTTGTATTGTATGATAGTGATGTTCAATATCTACCTAGGGTCTAATTATTCTATGTTATGTATATATATATATATATATATATATATATATATATATATATATATATATATATATATATATATATATATATATATATATATATATATATATATATATATATATATATATATATATATATA
>DWMZ01005195.1:0-11125 GCA_018249855.1 Eueides tales michaeli | reverse complement strand
AAAAAAAAATAAAAAAATATAAAAAATAAAAATATTTATTAATATATATATATATATATATATATATATATATATATATATATATATATATATATATATATATATATATATATATATATATATATATAATAAGATACAGATACAGTCAAAATTCTATATACATAGTGATGTATTGAAAACATTGTACTTTAGGATTTATTAAAATTGTATTGGCACATCACTAGTATCCTTTAAATCTTAATATATTTTTATTGTAAAATTCAGAAATTGAACACAAGGATTTCCTTAAAAAATATGACTTACAAATAACATCAACAATAGTTACTTATATTATACCAATTACCAAAAAAGCATTTTATTCATCGTTCGGCAACGAGCCTACGAAGAACAGAAAACATAGTAATGAATTACATTGTTTCCTTATTTCATATACATAGATACTATATATTGAATTCAACTATAAAAAAGAGAATATTTACATAAAAATATTTTATGTAGAAATATTAAAAAACATAAGTAAGAAGATTTGAACCCACACAATTGATGAACAATAAACAACTATGTGATATATATATATATATATATATATATATATATATATATATATATATATATATATATATATATATATATATATATATATATATACACATTAAAAAAAAATGATTATGTAAAGAAAATCAACACAATATGTAAATTAATTAAATCTATACTTAACTAATGTGACAATTCACTATGAAATAGAAAACAAATAAAACAAAGAAAAAAATAAAAATATATTATTAATAATGTTTAAAAAAACCTCTATTTCAAATAAAAAAGATCGGTCAAACTATACATTATTACAATACGTCCAAATTAATTCAAGTTAACAATAATAAAGCTGGCTTTCAAAAGAAAACTCTCTCAGCTTCACGCTGTATCCCGCATATGGTAGGGTAGGCAGAGGCAACTTGGGAACCTAGTGTTAAGACACTCTGTTCCACTTCCGTTCCCCACTTTCCGCCGAATTTGAAGCATTGCGTGTTGAGTGGCGAAACGCCGGGCTTTTTGCTTTGTTACCAGAGCGAAGAAATGAAACATTAAATATTTAAATTGAAAATATTAAACATTTCATTTCATCGACTGGGGATCGAACCCGGAACCCGTCGGTTACAGTCACACGCTTGTGCCGCTGCGCCACGACAGGCCTAAAAGAAACTAAGACAAAAAACACCAATTTCCTTTCTCAAATCCACTACCACCATCAACTTCTCTACCACTACACTCATAGGTCTCATTTGTCTCATTTCACTATAAAAATGACTTCGTTATCCTTCTCCAGCTGTTCTTCCAGCTGGGAGGCGGTAAGGCCACCCTGGCAGCACAGCTCGTCGAGGCAGACCAGGCCGTTGTACGTCCTCGCTACGTACTGACTGTGGTCGCTGAGGAGTGAGGCGTTGTCGTTGTGTATTGTTACTGGATACTGGAAGAATTTTGATGTTAATTTAGTATTTTACATATAAATAAGTAAATGAAGGAACAAAATTTAGAAAAAAATAAGAGCAATTTTGTATATAAACCGACTCGCCCGCGGCTTTGCCCGCTTGAATTACACTATATTAATAGTATCTTTGATATTCGCGATTGTTACACATTTTAAATGAAACAATTTTAAACGGATTAATCGTGTATATTGAGTTTTAGAGTCGAGTAGACCCTCGGGTCTACCCGTGACCACGGACTACTGTAAAGTGTTCGAAACGTTCGGTTTCCAAAAATGTTAAAAACTCAATATACGCAATTAATCCGTTTAAAAGTGTTTCATTTAAAATATTATGCCAATTAATTTTGAGGTTAATTTAGTATTATACATATAAATAAGTAAATGGAGGAACAAAATGTTTCTTAATTTATTGTTCTAATAACATTAATCACTTTAAGACAATATCTTCTAGCAATTTTGTCGAACTAAACACAAACATTTTAAATTGACTTAACATTTTCATATATCTACCGATTTATATAAAGCGACCATTAAATGTTGAAGGAAGGTTGCCAAAGGCTAAATGTAATGGCGTTAACTGCATTTGAATCTGGTTAGCCGTTTCTGAGATTAGCGCGTACAGACGCACAGACATAAAAATTTTAAGTGACTATTTTGAGTCCCCTATATGATTATGAAGTAAAGCGCGGCGTTAAATTCCGCTCAACACATAACGCCTCATAATTTCGTCGGTAAGTGGGGAACGGATTTATCTTAATGAGAAACGGAGTGTCTCATCAGTAGGACACCAGGTTCACTTTGCGTACCTTGCTATGAGCGTGATACAGCGTGAAGCTAAAATAGGAAAGGAATTATTATTAATTTTTGCCGTGTGATTCCGGCTTAGAATAGGATCACCCTGGTACTGATGGTGTCGTAAGAGGCGACTAAAGTACGAGAGGAAGAGTCACGTTGTCAGCAATGACAACATGCATGGGCAGACTCGACCGGATCGTTACCACCCCCGGCATTTAAAACCGGCGTTAAGTAGTGGCTTTGGCTACTGCGTTTCGCATTGGGTAATGCCGGGCCCCGGTGCCCATCCACGTTACAGACCGGCAACGCTCCTGTAGCTCCTCTGGTGCTACTCGGGGCCGTGGGCGGCGGTGATCACTTACCATCAGGTGACCCGCACGCTCGTTTGCCGTGTCTTTTCCATAAAAAAAAAGTTCTAACTTGGTAGAGACTAATCTCTAGTTAGTATATAATATTAAATTGGTATGAAAACCCAAGGAGCAGAGTTTATTGACAATATGAGTTGGTCTATCTTAGCAAAGTGCTAGTTTTCACGCTTTTTTCTGTATATTTTCCCGTATACGGGAATGAGCGTGAAACTGATGTATGTATGAGGAAACGTATTTCTATTTAGACTACAAGAAATATCTATAAAAAGGTTGATAAAACCTAAAGAATTGTTATCAAAATAGACACACTGTCTACACCGTCGGCTCTTATCAGTGGGTTTTTAGTAACACTTGATAAGATTGTTATCAAATTATATATTTATTACATTATAACAAAGTATGAGGCTTGTCGAGGCGCAGCGGCACAAGTGCGTGACTTTAGCCGATAGGTTGTGGGTTCGATCCCCATTCATGAAATTAAATATAAAATATTTTCAATTTAAATATTTAATGTTTCATTTTCTTCGCTCTGGTAACAAGGCAAAAGCGCGGCGTTGAGTTGCGCCACTCAACACGCAATGCCTCAAATTCGGCGGAAAATCGGGAACGGGAGGGGAACGGAGTGTCCTAACACTAAGTTCCCAAGTTCCCTCTGGCTACCCTGCCATGTGCGGGATACAGCGTGAAGCTGAGTGAATGATATTCATCTTAAAATAATGATAGATAACATTTATGAAATATATGAAAAAATGTATAATTAAGGCTTTTGTTGAATTACCAAATCAAAAAAACTAATGATACAAAGATATAAATTGTGCAATCATCTATAAACTCGGTAGTCATTATCGAAAATAAAGATAGAAATCTTTCTAAATATTATTTTAAAATCTTACAATAGAAGAAATCACTGTCGTAAATGACAAAAAATTAGTTTTTCGGGTACATAACAATAAAACTATGACCACGTTTTTGCTCGTCAGTCTGTTTGTGCGTCTTGATCGGCACAAGACCATCTGGCTTAATATGCACTTACCTAAAATTAATATTAAATAACGTAGTTCTACAGCTCATTGAAGCGTAACAAACATTGAACTTCTAAGACAATGCCATCAATAGAAACTAGATTTTATGCATCATATTGTCACATATTGTATTTAATTAGCGATAACAAGACCCTTTAACATATTTTGAAAAACAAAAACACAAACTTTCAGAACAAACAACAATAAAAATACAGATTCCAGTTATGTTTTCATTTCCTCGCTCTGGTAACGATGTACGAGTGAATCGCAGTTCCACCATTTAGTACGCCTCCAGAATTCGTACGAAACCGGTGGTCTGAAGTTAACATTAGGTTCCCTCTGTTTCCCTTACTTCCCCACTTCTAACTTACCTTATACACCCTCCTGATAAGACCTTCGAGCACACCAAAGAGCACCAGCTTCCTCTCATTGATGGCCAGCTCCTGAGGCCGCATGCGCCTGCACAGGTCCCTGACCGTGCTGCCGTATGACATGCCAGCGTACATACGGAATATGTCACTCACTTTTGGCAGTTGTCGAGCTGGTGAGAAAAAATAGAATGTTGGTATATTTTTAAACAAGCAATAGTATTTTTTTTATATTTTCAGCTTCACTCTGTGTATATGTCAGTGTAGGCAGAGGGCACATGGGAACGTAGTGTTCCCATTGAGACAATTTCATTTTTTTTTTTAGCTTCACGCTGTATCCCGCACAAGGCAGGGTAGGCAGAGGGAACTAGTGTTAAGACACTCCGTTCCACTTCCGTTCCCCACTTTCCGCCGAATTTGAGGCATTGCGTGTTGAGTGGCGGAACTGAACACCGCGCTTTGCCTTATTACCAGAGCGAACAAATGAAACATTAAAAATTTTAAATTGAAAATATTAAATATCTCATTTCCTCGAGTGGGAATCGAACCCAGAACCTGTCGGTGACAGCCAGACGCTTGTGCCGCTGCGCCACGACAGGCCTCTCAGACACTTTTGACACTCAATATAATCCATACTTACAACTAAACTGTAACTGACCACTGTCTTTAAATGAGGGACGTTTATTATTGTGTATATATAAGGCCCAAAACAATATTTTTTTATTTTTTTGTGACTTTGACTATACGTTTATACGCGCTAATCTCTGAAACGGCTCACCAAATTTAAATACAGTTTACACTTTCATATTTTGACAACTTTTAAAACATTTAGTGTTTATTTTATGTCAAATAAATAAAATATTAACGTCTATTTAAAATACGACTCAATATTGCCACATTTTCTATGCATATAGCAGAAATTTTAGTATTCAATGTATATAGGTATTGTCTTAAAGGTGATAATGTTATTAGCATTATCACCTTTAAGACAATACCTATATACATTGAATACTAGCATTAACAAAGAAAGTATTTAGTTCTGTTTAGTGAATCTCAAACGGGCGAAGATGCGGGTGGGGTCGCTAGAAGTGAAAAATAAAAAAAAATACTTCACGTTATAACTTGTATCTCGCATATAGCACAATAGGTAGATGGGAGCCTCAATCATCGAATCGATGCGTGTTGAGTGGCGTAACTTAACGCCGCGCATACCCTCTTACCAGAACAAGCATTACAATTATAATTACAATTCACCAAGCAAGGAAATTATGCATTTCCTCCACGATCGCTTCAATAAATAATTATTTTGTATCAAAAGTGAAGTGGTCATTTACATAGTTCAACGTTTATTATGACTTTGTCGTAACGTACAACGCAACAGTTTCGTAAACCATTTCAAGGACAAAAATACATTTAATTTTAACTGTAATAATTTACATTATATTATATGAAGCCTGTCGTGGCGCAGCGACACAAGCGTGTGGCTGTTCCACCGACAGGTTCTGAGTTCGATCCCCAGTCGAGGAAATGAAATATTTAATATTTTCAATTTAAATATTTAATGTTTCATTTCTTTGCTCTGGTAGTAAGGCAAAGCGCGGCGTTGAGTTTTGCCACTCAACACGCAATGCCTCAAATGCGGCGGAAAGTGGTGAACGGAAGTGGAACGGAGTGTTTTAACACTAGGTTCCCGGGTTCCCTCTGCCTTGTGCGTGATACAAGGCGTGAAGCAAAACAAAAAAATAAAAATAAATACTAATATATATAATATAAATACTAAATTTAAAAATGTATAAAAATTTGAACGAAAGGAACATAACTTACGTGACCGAGCACAGAACTCCACACACTGTCGCTGCAAACCAGCGCAACGTGTCAACTGCCTCAACTTGGGGGTCGCACTGTACACCTGTCGGGATTTTAGATAGAAATTATTTATTTAGGTTCACACTGTATTACTCAAACAGGAGTGTTGGTAGAGGGAACCTGGGAACTTATTGTTAAAACACACTTCCATTCTCCATTTTCCGCTAAATAGAGGGGTTGAACTCACCGCCGCATTTTTCCACGTTACCAGAGCGAAGAAAAGAAACCCATAACCTGTCGCGCTTTCGGTCGCAAGCTTGTGCCACGAATGGCCTCAAAAGGAAGAAATTATTAATTTCAATGTTATTATCTAACAAATTTGTAATTTATCGATGTCATGAAATTAAAACAATTTATACATACTAAATTTAAAAACGTATAAAAATTTGAACGAAGCAGGTTTTGAATCCGCGCCTCTTGGAATCCGTCCAAGCGCTCTGACCACTAAGCCATTCGTTCTCACCAAGCTCCATCGAAATTTTTATACGCTTGTTACAATTTATTTATGTTGTATGTTTACAAATTTCCGCTACCCAAAGACAATTCGTTAGAATTATTGTTGGGCAAGAGAGAATGCTATTTATTAAATATTTTAACTATTTTTAAAGTGTTATTTCACACTTAGGAAAGAAAGTTTTTAAATTTAGTATTTCTCTTTCCTGAGTGTGGAATAACACTTTAAAAATAGTAAAAACAATTTATACATATTCAAATCCCCTAGTGAGAATTGAATCCATAAACACTGCGTGTATAGACAGGCACTTTGCCACTGCACTACCGTAGTCATACATATTTTTATTTTGATTCATATAAATAAACGTAAGGGAAATGCCTAAATAAATATTAATGGGTCGCTCCATGGAGGCCATATTTGTATTTCAAATTTCATACTAACGTTCGTTATTAAATATGCAACCCTTTCTAAGAATACTTTAAAGAGAACACAGATTTAGTGACGTATTCACTTTTTGGCCACCTCTGTATTCTGTAGCGGAACCCAACGCCGCGCTTTATCTAACAAAACTGTGGTCGCAAAAATATTTTAAATTTAATTCCTTCGGAATTCGAACCCTGAATAATCGTATTAATTTCCAACCCAGCCACGTTCAGATACAATTTTCTATCAGCTTAACGCTTCTTTCCGCATATATCAGAGTAGGCAAAGGGGATATGGTGTTAAGATACTCCTATACTAAATTTAAAAACGTATAAAAATTTGGACGAAGCAGAATTTGAACCTGCGCCTCTTGAAAACCGTTCAAGCGCTCTGACCACTAAGCCATCCGTCCACTAAGCTTCGTCCAAATTTTTATACATTTTTAATTTAGTATTTTTCTTTCCTAAGTGTGGATTAACACTTTAAAAATAGTAAAAATATTTAAGTTAATATTTAATACTTCTTTCCCCAGCTTATGCCTCAATTTTCGAGACATTAGGTGTTGAGTGGCTCAGCTCAACGCCACCATTTATCTTGTTAACGGTGCGAGGAAATGAAAAATAATTCACCCTCACGATTTGTCAGATTGAAGTGGTTTATAGAAGATTTTTTTTAGTGTCACGCCGAATCCCGCACATGGCAGGGTAGGCAAAGGGAACCTGGGAATCTAGATTAAAGCAGTCTATTTCAATCCCCACTTTTCGGCGCTTAACGCCGCGCTACTTCAGGTAACAAGGTTAACAGAGCGAAGAAATGGAAACATTAAATATTTTATTTTAAAATATTAAATATTTGCCTTCCTGGAATGGGGATCGAACCCACGACCTGTCGTTTGCAATCACACGCTTATGCCCCTGCGTCACGACAGTTTAAATATATAAATTTTAAATAACACTTACAGCACAATATTGAAATATAGGCACAAGTGTCACAACGCCGTAGTACACCAGATTTTGTACACAAGCCCGAACCAAACTTATTTCGACGTCTGTTAGCGATGCTATCTTAGCTACGTGGTTGAAACCGTCTATGTAGGGTAATATCTGTGGACAAAAAGAAATGCTATGTTATTATAACTGAAAAAAAATACGCTAATTTGAAGCTGTAAAAAAATTAAATAGTTAGTAATTAGAAATTGAATCCTTGTAATTTTTAATAAAATATGATGAAATTTAGGCTAAATACTCATTGCATCTAAAACGAACAGTCTACCTACTCTGAGATATGCAGAAGAAATTAAGTCCTGATATTTTAATCGCCAATGTCGAAGGAATCCTTTGAATGCAGCTTTCTTATTACAAGAACAATAATATTAATATGTATATTAGTCAAAAAAGACGACAATTCAGCACATAACCGTCAAAAATTGTGTTTACATACTATCTAATCATTTTATCGATCAAATCTGTCTGGTATAGCTTAATTCCTAAGCTGGTGATGGTCTTTGCATTATTATTAATCTTTAAGCCTATATGCTTTCAACGTATTATAATAAAACATGGCTAAGTATATATACTGTGGTTTCGATGCCTACTCGAAGAAATTAAATATTTCATATTTACAAATTAAATATTTTCATTTCTTGGCTTTGGTAACAAGGCCAAGCGCTCCAAATTAGGCGGAAGGTGCGGAAAGGAACGAAGTATCTTAAACTAGGTTCCCAAATGAAGTAAAGTATCTTAAACAAATAAAGTATCTTAAACAAGGTTATATGCGGGATACAGTGCGAAACTAAAAAAGGAGAATAGCTAAGATAAAAAAAACAAGAAATAATTTAGTTAATAAATTTAAAACTCAACATCGCACGCAGCTTTGTTTGCTTTAACTTTAAGAAAAACGTTTAAAAATCTTTGATTTCTGAGTTATTCTCTTCATCTCCTAACCAGTCGATTTTAAGTTTCACCAAACTTTTTTTTCTAACATTTTTGTGTGGATGACAGTCCCCGGTAACGGGTAGAGTTCTATATACGAAATGTATGTAATATATCGATAAAACTAATTAAATATTAGCCTAATCATTTTTGTTATCTAACAGCTATAATATTATATAGACATATACGAGTAGGGCCAGTTCCTCCGGTTACGAATAAAGTTCCTGATAGTAATCTGACAATTAATGCTATCTCATAGACAGAGGCTGCTTATACGTTTTTCTGTTTCACCATCAAATTCTATTGCAACTAATTTGGTAAACCATAACCACCCATATAATAGGTGACGGAACGTCAACAACGCGAAAAAGAATTTGCTTATCTGGCAGCTAAGGCTACCCGATACTATATCACCAACCGGCCCTTCGTCTACAAAACCAAGGTTTACAAACAAACAGGCTACTACTTAATCCACAAAAACCAGCGATCTACAAATGTAAACACAATCAGCCACTCTGTACACTATCAGTGTTTGGGCAAGCGATTGAAGGGCGCACCAAAATTGACCAATTTTGTCACGCCTAAAGTGTAGAACAATATTTATTTTGCCACCGTATTACTGTAAATATTTGCGTGAAGGAATTACATAAGTATAAATTTACATAGGGATATTATTCTTTCTATCACTATCTTGCGAATATCGAGGTATTAGGCGGAGGGTTAAGACACTACGTTCCATTTAGGGCACTTTCATTCCTCTCTTTCTGATAAATTGTGGAAGCATTGCTTGAGAGACGAAACTCTACGCTAAATTAAACATTTAATGTTTTCAACTATTCGCTGTGGTAACAAAGTAAAACGCGGCGTTGAGTTTCGCCACTCAACACGCAGTGCCTTAAATTCTGCGGAAAGTGGGGAATGGAAATGGAATGTAGTGGAGACACTAGGTTCCCAAGTTCCCTCTGCCTACCCTGCGATGTGCAAAATACAGCGTGAAGCTGTGTGTTATATATAAACTTTAGAAGATCAAGTTCCCAACTTAGTAATTAAATTTGATTAACAAAGCATACACGTTCTGGTAAAGCAGAGTTCCACCACTCAATGCCTAAAATTTAGCAAGCAATTTAAATAGAAGTGTCCTATAGCCTCCAATACACAAAATACATCGTGAAGTTAAAATTAAATTATGTATATATATTATGTACAAACATACATATATTTTAATCGACAAATCTTAACTAAATTATATTCAAAACTCTCAATAAACAAAGCGATAATAATAAATTTACAGATAAGAATTCTCATGAGAATCAAATTAAATGTAAATCAAGCTAACTTATTGATCCTGTATACTGACTGGGTCAGTTACAGTTGCTTAACGTTGAGAAAATATTATAATTTATTACATACTTCTGGCCTTTAAATATTACTACTATTTATATAAGATGTATGTCGTGGTATAAAGGCACAAGTGTGCAAAGGGATATGGGTTCGATTCCCACTCGAGCAAAAGAAATATTTATTAAATTATTACTTCGCTCAGGTAACGAGGCTAAGAGCGGCGTTGGGTTCCGCAGCTCAACACGCAATGCCTCCACAATTTGGCAAAAAAGAAGGGTGTTAATAGGAACGGAGTGTCTTAACGCTAGGTTTCTTCCGTTTCATCTGTATAAATAGAAGAAAAATCTATAAAGGCACCTACTTAATAGAGGCCATAGCATCGCTTGTTACTTAGGGAAATTAATTATATATTTTTTTGTGTTGGTAGAGAGAGCGCGGCGTTGAGATCCACGATTCAACAGGGCAGTCTTATTATAATGTTTACGTTGTTGTTGTATGTGCGAATACAAGTCACTATATATTTTTTTACTATATGTAGCCCCCCTGGTGTTACACGGGGCCGCGGGCGGCGGTGATCACTCACCGTCAGGAGACCCGTACGCTCGTTTGCCTTGTCTATTCCAAAAAAAAAAGAATTGATTCTGCACCTCTTGGACGAATTCCAAGTGATATATAAAAAAAACTACACATTGCCTAAATACGCATTTTCTTTTCTAAAGTGCCGATCCATTGGCAGTTTAAAATTAGTATAAATAATATAAAATCAACTTAAAAAGAATCGTCGTAGCTTGATAAGAGCGTATAGCTTAGTGGTAAGTTTAGATCGCTTGAACGTTACCAAAAGGCGCGGGTTCGAGTCTTGCCATAATATTTTTCAATCCTCACTGTTGAATAATAATCATTATTATATATTGGATTATACTAAACTAAAATATTATACAAAAAACTTTCAAAAACTAGATTTACAATATTGTTTGTATTTTCTTAAATAAATACTCATACTATATTAATACCAAAGAGCAAATAATCAACATGTTCTCGATTCAATATTCAATATTGAAATTGATATGA
>DWMZ01005194.1:0-11125 GCA_018249855.1 Eueides tales michaeli | reverse complement strand
AGAGCGCTTGAACGGTTTTCAAGAGGCGCAGGTTCAAATCCTGCTTCGTCCAAATTTTTATACGTTTTTAAATTTAGTATTTTTCTTTCCTAAGTGTGGAATAACACTTTAAAAATAGTAAAAATAGAATTTTTAATGATTTCACTTTTCGCCTTGGTATCAAGGCAAAGCCCGGTATAGATTTCTGCCACTCAATACGCAATGCCTCAAATTCAGAAAGAAACGGAGTGTCTTAACACTAGATTCCCAAATTTCCTCTGCCTACTCTGCCATGTGCGGGATACAGCGTGAAGCCGAGTACGACAATAGTGTCTCAACACTATGATCTCTACCGCGCCCTAGAATAGTTGAAATAATAACAATAAAAAGTAACTGTAAACACTAAAACGAATCAAAAGATATAAACATAGAAGCCTGTTTTGACTGCGCAGGAGTAGCTTGTCTGTCGCCAAAGGTCCTTAACCTCTAAAAATAGAAAATTAATCACGCTTATTCATAACCCAGTTTGGACATATTGTGTTTATTGTATTGTATTTCAATGCGATACGCCTCCACAGCGTCGACCCAAAACACGTAGTGTTGCGATACAAATGATAAAAAATATATATATTTTCTTTTTGCGTTCTTGTTCTTGTATATGCAATCGATAATGATTCAGTGTATAAAATATGTTGAATAATGGAAAACGTCCTAAATACGACACTGGTTGAGCAATTTTTAGGTAAAACGTTTGAATTTTATTTCAGAGCTCCTTTGTTGTTTAGAATTTGATTCGTTATTATTGTTATTTTAAAAAAAAAACAACAAAGTTAACATGGAATTAAAATATATTAGTATTTTATACGCGTAAAAAGCAGTATTATAGTTTTACCTCTGAGTCTGTTTGTCTGTACGTATGTATATGTTTGTCTGTGGCACTATAACTCGAGAATGAACCGATTTGCGTGTGAGCTTTTTTTACCGTAAGCCTTGTTCATTGTGGTGGTTCTTTGCTATGTTTAAAAAACAAATTATTTTATATGAAAACAGTTTCAGCATTGAATCTTTCATCCAGACACTGCTTTTTATTTAACTTTCTGCCGGGTTTTTTTTTAGTTTCACGCTGTATCCCGCATCAGGCAGAGTAGGCAGAAGGAACCCAGGAACCTAATGTAAAGACACTCCGTTAGATTTCCGTTCCCCACGTTCCGCCGAATTTGAGGCATTGCGCTTTGCCTTACTACCAGAGCGAAGAAATGAAGCATTAAATATTAAACTTGAAAATCTTGAATATTTCATTTCCTTGACTGGGGATCGAACCCAGAACCTGTCGGTTACAGCCACACGCTTGTGCCTCAAACTGTAAAAATGAATTATAAAAATGAATTTATAAATAATGGAATCCTTCACAGCACAACTGTAAACACGACGGGTGTTAATTAGACCTCATTCGAGGAAATTAGAATTAATCATATAATTTCAAAGCTCTCACACTAAGAAAAACGCCCTTCTATTATTTAGAAGAGCTTTTTCTTAGTGTCTTGTTAACTTTCAGCTTCAAGCTGTATCCCGTACACCGTACCGTACCTAGTGTTGAGACACTCCGTTCCCATTTTCCACGGAGTTTAAGGCATTGCGTGGTGAATGGCACAAGTAAACGCCGCGCTCTGCATTGTTAATCATCAAGCCAACGTGTCGAGCATGTAAAAAAATGAAAATATTAAATATTATATACTAGATATTTCACCTTTTCGAGTGGGAATCGAACCCATAATTCGTCGTTTACAGTTTTTCCGCCACGACAGGCCCTTTAAGTAATAAATTCAATATTTTTAGTTTTTTGTGCTCACAAACGCCACGAGGTCATTATACTTTCCCAAAAGCCGTAAATATAGTTACAAAAGGATATGCATAAATAAGCATTTGAAAGGAACGTTGTCTTTTTAAAAAAATAACAGTTGTTAGTGTCAATGTGAAGTGGCGTATAATTTCTTTAGAGTTATTTCAAATTTTTGCATAATTTTGAGGATCGTATAAGTACATATATTTAAATTGAGCTTTTGAACGAGTTTTTTTGAATAACATTTCGAGTTTTACCTTATTTGGAAATGAAGAAAAAATTTATGGTTATAGTTAATTTTTTTTTATTCATAGCAGGATATGCGGAAGGAACCTGAGAACCTAGTGTCAAGACACCCCGTTTCCACTAAAACAATCCCTCTTTTTACCGAATTCTGGAGATATTACGTGTTAAGTAATAACACCCAACTCCGCGCTCTACATTAATGTCTGAGCGAGGAAAATAGAGAAAAAAAAGAGAAAAGAGAAACATTTTTCTAATGAGAATAGAACCCAAATACAACTTGCCCCAAAATATATATTGATCGTAACTGTAAACTTCTATAGATATAATAATATTTTCTATTTAAATACATCATTAGCTGGTATAATATTTTCTATTTAATATGACAATGAGCTCAGATAAGTCAACGACTGAATTAATTAATAAATATTGAGATTTTGTTTCGAGTGGCTCTTGTTAATATTTATCATTGATTTTATTATCTCTTATTGATATTTTGATTGCGCTCGATAGTAAGATACAGGTTGAAATACCGTTCAAATTGCTTATAACAAAAATGTTCTATACCTCCGGAATGGTAGGAGTATATTTAATTAAACAGTTGCCGCTACGTGCAATTTTTTTCACCATTGTGCTATCTTTCTAAAAGGGTTGAAAAGGATGAATTTTGAACCCCAGACCCCCCCCCCTATATTAAGAAATATCGTGGCGTAGGGTCACAAGAGTATAACAGTAAACGCGACGCGCATGGTTGCGTATGATTGTGGGTGGGATTATTTCCTATTCGGGGAAATGAATTATTTAATATTTCCCATAATTTTATTTAATTATACAATATTTCCCCATTCTGGTAATAGGGAAAAAACATAGATACTGTATTTTGAGAGGTTTATCAACTAGGGCTAGAATATGAATATAAATTTTAAATATGTACCATCAAATTTTCAATCAGACCACACTTTTACTTGTCTTTATATATCAATTACTCTATTTTATTTAATAATTTCAGTTACTTTCTTGTTCTTTTAAAGTTAATCAGTTTTCAAGACAGTATTTTTGTCGAAGTAAATATTTTAAATTGACTTAATTTTGATGCTTATACGATTAATACTAAATATTGGAGGGAGGGGGCCAAAATATAATACGGCCTTAGGGTTAGCTGTTCCCGAGAATAGCACGTAAAAACGCACTGGCAAATCAACCTGTTTGTCACAATTTTGGTTCCAATTACATTAGTAAACGTTCCCTATAAGATTTTTTATGTATATCTTCCATGTACAGGTAGTGATCAGTTACAGATTTTTTTTTTAGCTTCTCGCTGTATCCCGCACGAGGCAGGGTAGGCAGAGGGAACCCGGGAACCTAGTGTTGAGATACTCCGTTCCAATTCTGTTCCAATTTGAGGCATAGCGGGTTGAGTGGCGGAACTCAACGCCGCGTTTTGCCTTTTACCAGAGCGAAGAAATGAAACATTAAATATTTAAATTGAAAATATTAAATATTTCATTTCCTCGACTGGGGATCGAACTTAGAACCTGTCGGTTACAGTCACATGCTTGTGCCGCTGCGACACGACAGGCCTCGACAGACTTATTATAAGTATAAATAACATGAGATACTAATTAAATATGGAAATCTGAAAAATGTTTTGGTAATAAATATATGTATACATATTTTTACTATTTTTAAAGTGTTATTCCACAAATAAATAAGTTGTAACAAGCGTATAAGAATTTCGACGGAGCTTAGTGAGAACGTATGGCTTAGTTGATCAGAGCGCTTGGACGGTTTCCAAGAGGCGCAGGTTCAAATCCTGCTTCGTTCAAATTTTTATACGTTTTTTAATTTAGTATATGTATATATGTACTCGTACTTTTTTAAAAGCCTTTTTTATGTCTTTTAATTTGCTTTATAGGCATTTAGCTGGTCATTTAATACCTAAGATGTTATATAATAATTATATATTTATCTTTGTTTCAGTTCACAGCAAAGAAGAACACGCAACAAATAGTTCTTCACGCCCAAGACTTTTCTATAGCCGAAGACAAAGTCACCGTGGTCGGACCAAGTGGGTCGCCCACAGTCAATAATATCAAAACAAATGATACAGTGAATTTCTTAATTATCTCCCTCAGTGAGGAATTAAAGGAAAATGAAAATTATACGCTGACTATACCGTTTTATGGTAACTTGGTGAGAGGCCTCGATGGCGCGTATATCAGTACGTACACTGATAATGCTAGTAAGAAAACTGAGTAAGTGATTTAATTTTTTTTTTATTTATTAAGCTTCACGCTGTATCCCGCACATGGCGGGGTAGGCAGAGGGAACCCGGGAACCTAGTGTCAAGACACTCCGTTCCACTTCCGTTCCCCACTTTCCGTAATTTCCTAGTGTAATGATATTTCGTCCCACTTTCGTTCCCCACTGTTTTTGGTATTCATTAACATTTCAAAAGAAAATTTTAACGTGACACAGAATATAGCAGCTGTGTGGCATAATAGAATGTGACATGTGGCAATGTGGCATAATATGAGGCAGTAATCGTAATTTATTTTCAGCCCACTGCCCTAATGATACTACGATTGCCTTGCCAATGTGGTAATTTACCTTTTTTTCGACTTAAATTTGATTATTGGGGTCCGTCGTTGCGCGGTTGTGGGTTCGATGCCCGCTCGACGAAATGAAATATTTATTATTTTAATTTCCATCTATTCCACGGCAGAAAGTGATATTTGGAAGTTTCTTAATAGGAACAAAATATCATAATACTAGATTTCCAGGATCCCTCTGCCTACCCTGCATACAGCGTCCAGCTGAAAAAAAAATGTATATTCAATTATTGAATTGAATATATTAATTGTCGATTTTTAGCTTTTAATACAGAGTTATCTCTGCCTACCTTCCTATATACGGGAAGTTCGCTAAAATTAAGAAACATGTGTGTCATTATCTCAGTTTCTTTTATTTTTTTAGCTTCACATTGTATCCCGCACGAGGCAGGGTAGGTAGAAGGAACCCGGGAACCTAGTGCTAAGACACTCCGTTCCACTTCCGTTCTTCACTTACCGCCGAATTTGAGGCATTGCGTGTTAAGTGGCGGAACTCAACGCCGCGCTTTTGCCTTATTACCAGAGCGAAGAAATGAAACATATTAAATATGTCATTTCCTCGAGTAGGGATCGAACCAACAACCTGTCGTTTTTTCCGCTTGTGCCGCTGCGCCACGACGGGCCTCAATCATATCTAAGTTGAAATATTTAATATGAATATGAAATGATCAAACTTCAGAAAAGTTTAAGTTATTACTTAAATTTCATGTAAGGAAAGGTTACTTTAAAAAAAAAGCTTTTATTTCATTATAAAATATATTTTATTCTTATTTACGATTGTCTCATTCTCTCGAAAGAGTTTGCCTATCACTCTCTCACTCGAGAAAGAGATGTTACGTAACGAAGCGCTTTACACTCCCATAAGAAGTTATCACTACAAAAAATAATATTTTATGGTTTCAGGTACCTCATATCAACTCAATTTGAGGCCATATCTGCCCGCAAAGCCTTCCCGTGCTTCGACGAGCCCATCTATAAGGCGACGTTTACCATAAACATTGCGCATCCAAAAGAATATACTGCTGTGTCCAACATGCCGCTTCTCTCTTCAAGTAATAACAAGTGAGTATTGGTTGGTTCATTGGTTTGATACATTTATTGTTTTAATTTTTTCGCAACGTTGAGTGCTGCCAACACTCAAACACATACATATATACATCTATATCTACTTATATATTATAGTTATAAAGCTGAAAATATATATAGAGATTTATCTCGGCAACCGATGTTTCAAATTAAAAATATAATTTGTTTTGTCATAATTCATTTATTAAGGAAGTCTATAGCATTTCTTTTTCAGCTCTCGCACATGGGACGGAAGGCAGAGGGAACTTGGGAACCCAGTGTTAAGAAACTCCGTTCCGTTCCCCACTCTCCGCCAAATTTGTGACATTACTTGTTGTTGAGTGACTGAAATCAACGTCGCACTTTGCCTTGTCACCAGAGCGAATTTCATATCCTCGAGTGGGTATCGAACCCACACTCTGTCGAGGTTACAGTGACACGATTGTGCCGCTGCGCCACGACAGGCTAATATGATAATGTTTTTAATTTAACCTATTGTACCTGTGGTCACTAACTATAAACATAGATACAATAGGTCAGAGTACTTACAAGGTATCAGTAATAATGCAATTTCTATAACATTTTGGTAATTAATTTCTCAACGAGGACAAACATCCAGGAACAATCTAATATTATATATGATAATCTGTAGTGGCGCAGGGGCCTAAGCGAGCAAATTTAAGGTTGCGGGTTCGATCCCCATTCGAGGAAATTAAATATTTAATATTTTTATTTTCTTGTTAAAGTAACAAGGCAAATCTATGCTGCCACTCAACACGTAACATTATAGAATTCAGTGAACATCACACTGAATTTTCAGGTTCCCTCTGCTGCGTAAAATTAAAAATATGTCAATGATAATATTACAGATAAAATTGATTCAGAGATTATTTCGATTATGAGAATTATTTACAATGTACTTTGGTGTAATATTGTATTTATTATTTGTTTCACAGCGCCATGGAGGAGTTTTGGTCATGGGAAACGATGGGCAATAAGTTTCAGTAAGTTTTGTACAGATATACTTCTATCATATATAATATATATTTAACGAAAAAAAAGTAATAGCTTTTTTATAAATATTTGTAAAATTAAATTATATAGTAAGTTTTAAAATTAATATAAATATAGGAGTAAATATTTTCTTGTCACACACGCATTCAACCGGAGAAATTAAATTTTTGGTCTTGCCTCTTGCACAAAAAGTTACAACCATCTTGGTATCGATTGACCACTAATGTAAAAAAAAGTTAAAAGTACATACCAAGAACCACCTCGCGTACTACTTGTGTGATACCAGGTTC
Organism: Eueides tales michaeli; assembly: GCA_018249855.1. Lineage (NCBI taxonomy): Eukaryota > Metazoa > Arthropoda > Insecta > Lepidoptera > Nymphalidae > Eueides > Eueides tales. The sequence continues at coordinate 4,082 of DWMZ01005194.1, read as the reverse complement.
CAAGCCATGTGCCCCTAGCTTACTTCCCGCTTTCCTGCCTCACTTCCTGTTCATCAGCTTGAACATATATCTTATACATTAATTATGTTAAGGGTCTAGCTTTTAATAAATTATATTTCAATAATTTATTGGTTTAAATAAAACGTCTCTATAACATATCTCCATGCAGAAAAACAATAAGACCATTACTAATAATGCTTTAATCGATATAAGACATTATTTCTCATTTATTAATATATTATTTTACATTGACGCGGCTGAACACTGGCAAAACGTCAAATGAGCATCATCAGAAATAACTAAAACAAAATAAGAAGAATTGAACCCGCAACCCTCACGCTTACAGTCAAAAGCCTTTTCACAAAGACTGATTTTTTTATATATATTTTTTTGTTTTTTTTTAGTAAGGCGCAATCATCATTTGTATGGGACCAGTTCTATAAATCAGTGCCAATGTCGACTTACCTTGTCGCATACGTTGTGTCCACGTTCTCCTACGTCGAGAGTCCCCCTGGATTATCCAAGACTAAGTTCAAAATTTGGGCCAGGAACGATGCTGTTGATCAGGTATGCTTGTATACACTGTATATGAATAAAAGTTCTAATTTTTTTTTTCTTTTCACTGTATCCCACACATAGAAGGATAGGCGAAGGGAACTTCTAGTGTTAGAACACTCCGTTTTGTATTTAAAACGTTTTTGTTTCCCAATTTCTGCCAATTTTTGTAGGCATTGCGTGTTGAGTGGAGGATATCAATCAATTTTGAAAAATCTTCTACTGATGTTGATAATAGACTGGATAATAAACTGAAAAGCCAAATTGTGTTGGTCTTGAGTATCTTTAGTAAACTTTCTTTACAAACTGTAATTAGAGAAACGGAGTGTACTAACACTGGACTCCCAGGTTCCCTTTGCTATGTGCAAAAAAAAAACCGAGTGACCACACTAGGTTCCGAAGTTCCCCTCTGCCTACCCCGCCTTCTGCAAAAAACATATTATCATCGATATTCTAATATTTATAACTTATTTATATATTAACATTTGATTCCAGACATCCTACGCCGCTCAAATAGGTCCGAAAGTTTTATCGCATTTCGAGGAGTGGTTCAACGTGTCCTTCCCTCTCCCCAAACAAGACATGATAGCCATCCCGGACTTCGCGGCCGGCGCCATGGAGAACTGGGGGCTCATAACGTACAGAGAGACCGCCTTGTTGTACGACAAGAAGGAGTCTTCGTTTTTAAACAAGGAGAGAGTTGCTGAGGTAAGGTGTTGATTCTTTTCGAAATTACGTACTTTTGGCGACTGTAAGCGCGGTTGGTTGTGGTTTCGATCCCCACTCGTGCAAAATAATATTTAATATAATTCCTTCGCTCTGGTAACAAGGCAAAGTGCGGCGTTGAGATCAACGCGCAATGCCTCAAATTTGAAGGAAAAAAAAACGGAACAAAGTGTCTTAGTATTATTCCCAAATCCCTCCTGGCCATTTTAAATGAAACAATTTTAACCGGATTGATAGAATTAATAGTGCGGATTAATAGTTGGTGATCACGGACACACTCGTCTACCCGTGACCACGGACTACTGTAAAGTGTTCGAAACGTCGTGTTTCCAAAAATGTTAATCCATCAATATACGCGATTAATCCGGTTAAAAGTGTTTCATTTAAAATGTGTAACAATCGCGAAAAATCAAGGATACTATTATTCCTCCTGGCTACCCTGCCAAGTACGGGAGTTCCATGTTCCATCTCCTCGGCCTCTCTTTAGACACAGTAACTGGACTATTGAGTGGTTAGGTACTAGCTTCTTTCTAACTATATATGAAAATGTTTATAAGTTATAAAATAACCACATTTACCTTAATTATCTAAAGCGATTGAACGGATCCCAAACATTTTTCCTCTTAAGAACATTTTAAACCTTTTGGCTCTAGGTCGTAGCCCACGAACTAGCCCACCAGTGGTTCGGCAACCTGGTGACCATGAAATGGTGGTCGGACCTGTGGTTGAACGAAGGTTTCGCAACCTTCATGGCGTCAGTCGGCATGGCTGCTGTAGAGCCGGAGTGGAACGTTGAAGTTAATAACGCCGTGGATCATACATTGTCTGTCTTGACGTTAGACGCCCTGGAGTCTTCTCATCCGGTGATTATTTCTTTGTGTTTTATTAATACGGCGTTTAGTTCCGCTACTCAACACACAATGCCTTAAATTTGGTGAAAAGTGAGGAATTGTACTTCCGTCTTAATAGGAACATAGGTTCCCAATTTCCGTCCGCCGACAGACTTGCGACGACTAGCAGGGTGCTTGCTATGTGCGGGGTGCTGTGTGAAGCTGAAATTTCGAAGTTTATTAATAAAAAATACTAAATTTAAAAACGTATAAAAATTTGAACGATGTAAGGATTTGAACCCGCGTCTCTTGGGAGTCGATGATTTTTTATACGCTTTAAATTCGATCATTGTATCGAATTGTCGTTGGGTAGCGGAAATTTGTAAAAATCACCCTACAGAGACGCTGACAACATAAATAAGTTGTAACAAGCGTATAAGAATTTCGACGGAGCTTGGTGAGAACGAATGGTTTAGTTGGTCAGAGCGCTTGGACGGTTTCCAAGAGGCGCGGGTTCAACTCCTGCTTTGTTTAAATTTTTATACGTTCTTAAATTTAGTATTTTTTTTCTTAAGTGTGGAATAACACTTTAAAAATAGTAAAAACATTCGCTTTTAATTTATTGCAATATAGCTATGAGCCATAAGCAGCAGTAACACAAATAGAATATAAAAATAAGTTGAAGCGGGCGTAGCCGCATTTTGCCAGCATTACTTAACGAAAAATCTACCGATTATTCGATTATCTGAGTCATAATTGTACTAGAATTATTTTCATTTCCTTTCTCTGGTTGTGAAATTAAAATACTGTGCTAGTTTCCACAACACAATCATTTAATATGAAGTGGAAAGCGTTGATCGCAGGCTGTTAAGGTTTCTTTCTTCTACCTGCTATAATAGATGAGCCAAGCATGACCCTATTTGCCTATAAATTAAAATTAGTATTTAATATCAATATAGTAAATATCATTGATAATACACTTTTTCCAGGTTTCAGTACCACTAGACGATCCCAAGCGTATATCTGAAATATTCGATACGATATCGTATCGTAAAGGTGCGACGCTCATACGTATGATGATCATGTTTCTGGGAGAAGACGTGTTCAGGAAAGCCTTGCATAAGTAAGTTGAGTGTGGACTCTATGTTTGTACAGTTTGATGTAATCATTTGTAATTTATGTATATGTTTGTATGAGAACTATATGTGAATGTTAAAAATATTATGTGTTATTTCTATAGTGTTATTAGCTTCACGCTGTATTCGACATAGCAGGTACGGGTACGCAGAAGGAACTTAGGAACCTAGTGTCACGACACTCTTTTTCTGTCAAGACACTTACGTTCCCCGTTTTGTGCTATTTAAATTTTAATAGTAATATTTTTCTTATTTTTTTTTTTCGCTTCACGCTTTATCCCGCACGAGGCAGCGTAGGCAGAGGGAACCCGGGAACCTAGTGTTACGACACTCCATTCCACTTCCGTTCCCCACTTTCCGCCGAATTTGAGGCAGTGCTGGTTGAGTGGCGGAACTCAACGCGGCGCTTTGCCTTATTATCAGAGCGAAGAAATGAAACATCAAGTATTTTAAATTAAAAATATTAGATATTTCATTTCCTCGAGTGGGGATCGAACCCAGAACCTGTAGGTTACAGTCACACGCTTGTGCCGCTGCGCCACGACAGGCCTCATTTTTCCTTTGTTATTATACAAAATTTCATGAACGATTGATATAACTTAAATAAAAGGACCTCGAATTCAAGTGGAAAGTAGAGAACGAAATGCTTAAATCTATGTTCACTCCGCTTAAAATTTCAAAATAAACAGAAAAAAGAGAAAACTAAGTATCTATCTTCTTTAGTCAATAAAAATACAATTATGTATTATAATTTATAATATTGTTACAGCTACCTCACCAAGTTCTCCTACTCCAACGCGGAACAGGATGACCTGTGGTCTGAACTGACAGCTGT
>DWMZ01005193.1:0-11127 GCA_018249855.1 Eueides tales michaeli | reverse complement strand
CCGTGGTCACGGGTAGACTCTACCCGTGACCACGGACTACTGTAAAGTGTTCGAAACGTCGGGTTTCCAAAAATGTTTAAAAGTCAATATACGCGATTAATCCGTTTAAAAGTGTTTCATTTAAAATATAAGCTTTTAAAATTAAATTTGGTATTTACTTTCCTAAGTGAGGAATAACACTTTAAAAATAGTAAAAAATATTTATTTGTTTCTCTATACGCAATCAGATGCAATGCTTAAAAACCTTTTTAAAATTACCAAATGTCGATACTGTCACCCGTATTGCTGTGAAGTACTAATTGTTTTACAACAAATCGCCTGACCGTATTAACATTTTCGAATATGTATTGTCGACATTTTGTTTTATATCATTAATTACTTCTGAAAAACGTGCCGGTTAGTTGCGGAATCCAACACACCATGTCTCTTGGATTCAGCGGAAAGTAGCGGGGACAGAGTATCTTCACAAAATGTCTTACAAATTTTAAATTTCTTAAAAATTTTCGAGAAATAGTTTTTTTTTAATTTTTTTTTTAGTACAAGGGTAGGCTGAGGGAACCAGGGAACGTAGTGTTAAGACACTCCGTTCCACTTCCGTTCCTCACTTTCCGCTGAATATGAGGCATTGCGTGTTGAGTGGCGGAACTTAACGCCGCGCTTTGCCTTATTACCAGAGCTAAGAAATGAAACATTAAATATTTAAATGGGAAATATTAAATATTTCATTTCCTCGACTGGGTATCGAACCCAGACCGTGTCAGTTGAACAATCACACGCTTGTGCCACTGCGCCACGACAGGCCTCAAGAGAAAATTTAAATGTTTTTTAATATAGCTACACTAACTGTGTCGGGTAATGCCACATTCATCATTAATTGTAAACTTTGATGAGCTCTCCTGTATAGTTGCCGATATTCACATCCGACAATATCATAATACAGACAGGCCACTTATTATAAGCTAAAACTGTAAATGTACTAAAAAAGTTAAAGAGAACGCTTTTTTGTGTTGTCTATTTATTATATTCTGGAAAAATGATCTAAAAGTGAGATGTGTCAATGGTAACGGAGTGTCTTAACACTTGGTTCCCAGGTTCCCTCTGCTTACCCTACATAAGGGACGCATAGAGAAACAGTAATAATTATAATATGTACTAATATACATACACACACTGTTTACTAAACTAAACATTATATCAAATTTGTTTATTTTTACTCTTTGTTTATATTCAGCGTATTCTTTGTCTCTGCCGCTGTGAAGCGACACCTACTTAATTGCAGCAATTAAAGAATGTCAGCCGTCATATAATTTAATACGCTTGTGACGAACTATCAAGTCACCATGGAGTGTGAGTATGAGACGTTAACAATACTGCTATTATTTTTATTTTGTATTCATTTGCCAATCCACACTTTGGTTTACATTTTCGTTCGTCGCACAATACCTTGTGTACTTTAAATATATACGAGCATATGTACGAGCTATGTTATGTACATGAGCAGTTTCCTTTGAAAAATTGTATAAACAAAGATGTGGTGGCATCCGTTGTTTAGTATGGGAAAATTGAACGGGGAATAAGTCGAATAATTGAAGTTGATACGATACCAATGATTTCAATCATTACGTAATGATTGCAAGTACAAGTATTGCAGGTAATGGTATATATTAGTTAATTAAATTTTTTATAACATTTTTTTTAGCTTCACACTGTATCCCGCACGAGGCAGGGTAGGCAGAGGGAACCCGGGAACCTAGTGTTAAGACACTCTGTTCCACTTCTGTTCCCCACTTTCCGCCGAATTTGAGGCATTGCGTGTTGAGTGGCGGAACACAACGCCGCGCTTTACCTTATTACCAAAGCGAAGAAATGAAACATCAAATATTTAAATTGAAAATATTAAATATTTAATATTCATTTTCACAACTGGGGATCGAACCCAGAACCTGTCGGTTATAGTCACACGTTTCTGTCGTGTCGCGCCACGACAAGCCTCAAACTTAGTATACCTAAATAACAAGTTGAAGAAACTATTATGAAATTATTTAGTTAGAAAAAAGTATTAAAATTTCAACGTAGCGTATTCGAACCCGCGCCTCTTGGAACATCATACATTCTTTATTTCTCAAGAGACGCGGATTCAAATCTACGTTGCGATCAAATTTTTATACGTTTTCTAAAGAAGTATTTTTCTTTCCTAAGCGCGGGGACAATACTCTTTGGAATACTTAAATATTTCTAAAAATATTATGATGTTCCATTATTTGTGACCGTCGTTGCGTAGGAGCACAAACGTGCGTCTGTATATGATACGACAGTTGGTTCAATTTTTATACAAAGAAATTATATATTTTATATGTTCATTTTCTGCTCTGATCTGGCGAAAAGTAAGGAAAAGAAGTGTTTATTATCTATGTATACATATATAGAAGTCTTTTCCAATTACTGAAATGACTAGACTATTTTATATGCTTTAAAATACTCTAATATTTTCAGTAATTGAAAAAGACTAAACTAGACTTGACATAACTTTAAATAAATGTATATATATTATTAAAATAAATTGAGTTCTTAAAATTTCTTTTAGGTATTATTCAGCACATACAAGCACTAATTCAGGCCTCGCATAATTAATACAATAAGGCAGTAACTAACAAGGGCTGTGGGAACATTGCAAAATTATTCAATTTTGAGATAATCGTACACACGCAAACATATAATTATGTGAAATATACATTATATATGACTTTTATTTACTCCACACCGTATCCGGCATATAGCAGAATAGTCAGAGGGAACCTGGAAACGTAATAGTAAGACATTTCGTTCCCAATAAGACACTTCAATAATGCAATACGCTTTTTCACTTCGGATTGAGACTCTAAGGTTTGAATTTTTTGTGTTTCAATGCACAATAAAGTATAGTATAAAGTGAGTATATAGATTTTACATTTTGAGGCAGGGAACCCTAAAAATCACATTCATTCGAGTAGCGCACTAAACCTGCAATCAGTGCTACTTAGAGCACTGAACATGTGTCGTAAATCTCTTTTGGTTGGCAAAAGCTAGTATAACATACTAAATTTAATAACGTATAAAAATTTGAACGAAGCAGGATTTGAACCCGCGCCTCTTGGAATCCGTCCAAGCGCTCTGACCACTAAGCCATTCGTTCTCACCAAGCTCCGTCGAAATTGTTACAACTTATTTATGCTGTTAGCATCTCTGTAGGGAGATTTTTAAAAATAGTAAAAATATTTAATAAATAGTATTCTCTCTTGCCAAACAATAATTCTAACGAATTGTCTTTGGGAAGCGGAAATTTGTAAAAATCTTCCTACAGAGATGCTAGCAACATAAATAAGTTGTAACAAGCGTATAAAAAATTCGACGGAACTTGGTAAGGACGGATGGCTTAGTGGTCAGAGCGCTTGGACGGATTCCAAGAGGCGCGGGTTCAAATCCTGCTACGTTCAAATTTTTATACGTTTTTTAATTTAGTATTTTTCTTTGCTCAGTGTGGAATAACACTTTAAAAATAGTAAAAATAGTATAACATACCTAAAAAAAAAAATTAAGCCAGATTTATTGACTGAGTATTTAAAGGCTGCCTTAATTGGTTCGTGTAATTTAGATGTAATAAGCTTGTAATACAATACGTATAGTAGTGTGACAAAAATGGAATTAAGAAAATTGGAATAAATTGAGGTCTGTCGTGGCGCAGAAGCACCAATGTGACTGTAAACGCGGTAGGTTGTGGGTTCCATTTCCACACAAAAAAAAAATAATGTTATCATTTTTTTGCTCTGGTACTGAGACAAAGCGCGGCGCTGAGTGCTTGAAGCGCTCGCCATTCAATTCGCAATGCATCAATTTGGCGGAACGTGAAGATCAATTTGGTAAACATGTCTTAATGGAAAAGAAAATGAAATGACTCTTTAAAAAACAAGGTTGCCATGTTCTCTCTGTCTGCTCTCTGCGCGTGGAGTATAAAAATGGTGCGTATAGCGTATCATAATTAAAATAAATTTATTTTCCTTTACTGCATACATTAAATAAATTTTGAACGTATGCTTAAACAGTCTGGACGAAACCACAAAAAAATTGTAGTTGTTCTATACCTTAACTATAGCATACATACATCCAACAAAAGCAGAGTCATTTGTCCGTAAATAACAGTAATTGATACTAAATTGTTATGAACGCTTGCATACCGCAGTTACTACAAAACGAAGAAGATTAAAATCGTTTTATAAAAGTACTTGTAATGACTCAGCCTAGTGAAATAGACTAGTCGTAATTATTACTATAGTTTTTATTGTGTTTAATTTGTCATTAAAATTAGATGTAGTTTGTGGCATACCATGTTAAAGCATACTATTTTAGGACTTTCAACAGTCGTGTTAGAAAAGAACAAAAGAAAGTAAACCAGTTAATGGCAAAGAGGCAAAGCGCGTTATTGATTTCCGCCACTTAGTACGCAAGTATTCATGCATAATTTTTCTGCATTGTGGGTAAAATTCGCCGAGTAATAAAAATCTATAGAACTGCTGTTTGTCAATTTAAATTCTTAAATGACACTGAACCCTTGGTGGGCAAGTCCGACTCGCACTTGACCGATTTTTGTAAAAGCTTACAGCCTTCTATGATAAATGATAAATATTTACCGAAAAAGTCTATAGGGTAGACTGGTTTATATTAGATCCTGAGATAAGCGAACCCCATAAACGAAGCTCTATAACATTGAGCTTTATAACATTAATATAGACGTAGATGCTGTAACTATTTTACACTAACCTTGATAGTAATTGCCTAAATTCGTCTTTAATCCCGCCGTCCTAATTTTACATTTGTCGCCAGCGTTCTAAATTACATTAGTTCACTCACGTTGGAGTGTTTACGAAATCCAATCCAATCGAAGTGCCTTGCCAACCTTTTATGAACGCGCAACGCAATGTAAGTAATTTGAATATCTATCTACTTTGAGCTTTTAGGTTTTATTTGGAAAAGTGCTTATAAGATAATGCGTGTAATGTTGAAATAATTTTAGATGAAGGGTTTCTCATAAAACGCCTATTTGGTGTACATTATATAATTATTAGCTCTATATGTGATAAATTTTAATTTATTTGCAAATTTACAAATTTAATATAATATAATAAAAATACAATAGTAATTGTTTAAATATAATATTTGAACTACGACATATTACAAAATTAATTTTTATATTTTTCAGCTTTACGGTTTATCCTGGACATGACAGGTAAAGCAGAGGAGGACAGAGGTTTCTGCCGAATTTCAAATATTGTGTGTTGCGTGGCGGAAATCAACGCCGCGCACTGCTTTTAAATATTAGAGAAATCATCAGACCTATCATATTTACAGTTACACGGTTGTGGCTCTGCGCCATGACAAGCCTTAATCAATGTAGCAGCCAGCACTTGAACCCGCATCTTTTGAAAACCGTTCAATATTTTCAATCCGAAACGATGCAAATGGATTATGTCTATAAAATATTTTCATGGAGCTGGGTTTATTAATAAATTAAATATTTTTATTTCTGTGGTTATATAAATCTCAATAATATGTCTCAGCATCCCATTTCTAAGAATTTGAACTAATTACATATAAAAATAATAACTACAACGTCTAGTCATTCATCGTCATTTTTAAGTCGCAAGGAGTCTTATATTAATTCGACGATTCAAGTAGTAAGTTTGATTCACACTAGGGGCATATTTTCATTATATATTTTCATTTCTTCGCTCGCAGCGTTGATTTATTTTCTCTATATGCAGTTTAAAATTTCCTGCGGAAAGTATAAAACGGACGCTGCTACTATAAAATACTTACTTTCATCTATATTCAGTTGGGCAGCAGCTCGCCTCGCCGCCGTGGTGGACACGTCGTGCTCCACGTAGTACTCCTCGTACTGCACCTCCACCTCATGCTCGGTGAGTCTCTCTGAGCCGTTTACACGGCTGCTGTTGCTCGGCCCTATGCCTACTGACTTCGCTCCAGATATTGGACGTACCTAGGAAATATTATATATTATTGTATAAGATTTTGGTAACTGACAATTATTGTGATGGTTGCATCGATTAATTTTTTGTTTAATTAATAATGCATTATTTATTTTTATTACCATTCAAAGACTTTGCCTCAAGAGTTTAGCGAAAAGTCTTTTACGGAAGGGTCTCAACACCATGTTCGCAACTTGTAGAATCAGGCCGGGTCGGGAGTCGAACCGAACGAATTTTTCTCAATTAAAGGAACAACATTACCACATTCGGAACAAAATTTGTGAACTAATTAACTTAAGCTTGACGTTTAATTTAGCATAGTATAGTAGAAAAAATTAATGAAAACTCGGGTATGGCTGTACTTTTTTTAGTTCGTTTAATTATCGTTATATATAAGGCACATATATATGTTAATAACTCTTATTAATAAAATAATTTCCGTTTGTAACAAATTAATAGATTTGAACTCACGACGACTTCTGGCACTCTAAATATGACATCAGCGCTGAGCGGTAAGGGCAGGAGGGCGAGCGCGACGGCCCGCAGCACCCACGCGAGCAGCATACCATCGCAGTTCCCACACCACGCTGCAGTAGCTGGCTGAAATAAATATGATTTAATTAAATTATATATGCATAGAAGGGTAGGCAGGGGGGAACCTGGGAACCTAGTGTTAGGACACGCCGTTACCATTAAGACACTTCTGTTCCCCACTTTCCACTGCTGTTTTTTGGATGTGATTTGTTTGTGGCAAAATTTAAAGCCTCACTCTGCCTTTTTACCAGAGTTCTTGAACCCAAAGTTTATCGTGGTTTCAACATGCTTGCTTATGCCACTGTGCCCGAATAACCTCAATATTTTTACTATTTCTCAAGTCTTATTCCACACTTAGGAAAGAAAAATACTAAATTTTAAAAACGTATAAAAATTTGAACGAAGCAGGATTTGAGCCCTGCGTTAACCCTTCGAATAACACTTTAAAAATAGTAAAAATATTTGATAAATAGCATTCTCTCTTGCCAAACGATAATTCTAACGAATTGTCTTTGGGTAGCGGAAATTTGTAAAAATCTCCCTACAGAGATGCTAACAGCATAAATAAGTTGTAACAAGCGTATAAAAATTTCGACGGAGCTTGGTAAGAACGAATGGCTTAGTTGGTCAGAGCGCTTGGACGGATTCCAAGAGGCGCGAGTTCAAATCCTGCTTCGTTCAAATTTTCATACGTTTATAACATTCAGTATTTAACCTCAATATTTTAATTTATATCCAAATAACATGTGCAAAAACAAAACTATGCTAATCTATACTAATATTACAAATATATAAAATTCTAGAGTTTGCTTATCCCTCTAATCCGAGGAACTACTACAACTGAAAAATTATCGAGCTATCTTTACGTGACTACCCTCCATTATTAAAAAATGTTTACTTACGAGTATATACATAAGCTTCTCAACTATAAGAAAACATTGTAAATGTAATAATTCTGACCACAAGCCCTTAAACGAAACAAGATTATGTAACGAATCAATTGTACAATAGAATAGGTTATTTTTATAAGTAAATAATATGAGTTATCTATATTTTATAACCGCAAGGTTCCCAATGCCACACGCTCTTTGATAGGTCTCACTTTACAAATACTATACTTCAGTATCTTATATCAGTAAACCTTGAAATCAGACACTGCAACGCACACTGCCAATACTAATTGATAGGTGGATAGCTTTGAGAAGATTACGTAAGGCATTCAAGAACTAACCAAAAATTAATTTCTGTATGAGAAATTCTATAATAATATCTCTTCGTTATCCATGTCACTTCTAAATTAGGAAATTTCATGATAAATGACGGATCTTAACGCCGCGCTTTTTGTAACACGAGTATAGGAAACAAAGTAATTATAAATATATATTTTTTGCAGCTACACGCTGTACTTCACACATGGCACGGCAGAGGGAACATGGGAACCTAGTGTCAAGGCATTCCGTTTCCATTAAGACACACCCGTTCTCTACTTTCAAACATTATTTGGTTTTAGATGTGCTTAAATCAATAAAAAGACTTTCTTGTACTTTACAATAGAACATGTATATTACGTTTTGGTGCTATAATATTTATTTTATATTTAGTTTTCCTTTTTAATTTTATACTTCTTTGAATTAGTGTACCCTGCACAGTACAGGCAAACAGCCTGGAAACCTAGTGTTAAGACACTCTTTTCTCATTAAGAAACTCCGTTTCCACTTTTCTCCAAATTCTCATTGCTTGTTGAATTAGAGTCAGAGCATAGCGCCGCCGTTCGCCTCAACCAGAGCCAGAGAGATGAATTATGGGATTCCCCCGGCTACTAATAATGACATTAATTTTTATTTGGTAGCTATATTAAATATTACATTTAAACTTACTTCCTCTACTTCTAATATATGAATGTATTATAAGTACGTGCTTTTAGAAGTCCTTTTGGAAAAGATAAGCTATTTTTTGAAAGTTGTGAACAAATCTGTTTATAGAAAGTTATTTTTAACTTCACGCTATGTCCGACAGTGTATGTATTGTAATACACTCCGTTCCGTTACCCACGTTTAGCCGAATTTGAGGCATTGCGTGTTCAGTGGCGGATCTTAACGCCGCGCCTTGTTACCAGAGCGAAGAAATTAAAATATTAAATATTTAATTTCTTCGAGTGGGCCTCGAACCCACACCCTGTCCTAACCACGTTGCACACTTGGGCCCTTGACCACCACGACAGTTTTTTTTTAATACAATTACTTTTATAGAGCTCTATGGCATTGTTTTAAAGTGCAAAAGAAACTTAGTTAAGTTTCTAATCCAGAACCATCGACATATTATATTATACCACAAAATAAGTTTAAAAGTCTCAAAATTGCACGTTGCTAACACCATGGATTTGTATGCAAATATCATATAATGGCATGTGAAGTACCGACATTCCTTAGTTTGGTTCGCCAGTCTATAAAGCAGTATATTGTTCACGTTAAGGTGTATACACATATACGATGACAAATAATTTGTTCGCGACTTCGGCCGCTTGAATTATTCTATTTTATTTATTAATTTTAACTGCTTTCTTGTTCCAATGACATTATTACTTTTAAGACAACATCTATACATTAAAAGCTAAATGATTAAAAGTTTTGTAATAATTTTAACGAACTTTATATTATTGAGGCCTGTTGTGGCGCAGCAGCATAAGCGTGTGGCTGTAACCGACAGGTTCTGGGTTCGATCCCCAGTCGAGTAAATGAAATATTTAATATTTTCAATTTAAATATTTAATGTTTCATGTCTTCGCTCTGGTAATAAGACAATGTGCGGCGTTGAGTTCCGCCACTCCACACGCAATTCCTTAACTCCCGGTTCCCTCTGCCTACCCTGCCTTGTGCGTGATACAGCGTGAAGCTAAAATAAAATTAAAAAAAAGAACTTTATGTTTTAAAGTGACGTAACTTTTTATTTTTTAACCGATTTAAATATAATAAACACTGAATGTTGTAAGTAATGTGTAAAAAGTATATTTAAATCTCATTAGCCGTTTCTGAGATCAGCCCATACAAACGCACAGACAAACAGACAACAAATTTAAAAATCAATATTTTGGGTCTTTTTACATCTTCCACGTACACTGTCTGTACGGATCGGTTACGGATTTATTGTCTAAGCTTCACGCTGTATCCTGCACATGGCCGGGTAGACAGAGAGAATTTGGGTACCTAGTGTTAAGACACTCCGTTCCACTTCCGTTTTCCACTATCCACAGAATTTTAACAGATTTACTTGAAGTATAGATATGACGCAGCTACCCGATGTCATTGTAAATGTGATTGTTGGGGATTGTTGGGGATATTTATTAATTTCCATTTCCTCGGTTCAGTAAATAGAAAAATAACGGCATTGATTTTCTATACAAAACAAAAATGTGTTGCATTTTCTTTATACAAAATATCATAGAGAGAGCGTAAACTGGTGAAAAGAAAAGGAGGTAGTTGTAATTTTTTTATATACATCCATAGAAAATATTTTCATTTAATATTTTCATACATATAAACAAACATAAGAAAGACAAGCAACAGATCGTATTATAATTTTAGAAGTAAATTTCTTAAATATATAAAAGTACAGTGTATACGAGGCATAAAGTACCGCGGCGATGACTAACCGACGCACGCACTGCATTAGCACGCTGCAGATGCGCTGCACGCTGGCCGGTTGGAATCGCAGGCGAGTATCGTACGCGACCATGTAATGGCTATATTTATGTTTATTTTTTTCTTACTACGTATATGAACGTGTTTATTTCGTTACGTTTTTAGGGATCCGTATTTTATACGGAAAATTTGGAATCTTTATAGGATCGCTTTATTGTCTGTCTGTCAAGACCATTTACTTTGAGATCGCATGGAAATATTAAGCTTAAATTAAAGTCAAATATTTAAATGTTGTAAGCACAGAATGAATGAAGATTCTATGTCAACTCGTAATAAAAAAATACAATAATAGATGAAATCCCATGGATCTACAATTATAACATTTCGCACAAAGTAACAATTTACAAATACAAATTAGGAAAAAAAAAAATCTGTAAATTGAAATATTATATGTATAACATAGAAAAAATACATTACAAAATATTTGTAGTTTATTTCGTACAAAAATACATACATATACGGGCATGCGCTCGTTTCGAATTGTTTCTAATGTACGAAGTGGAAGAATCCAAATCACACTTGACTTATTTATTTATAATATTCTTTAATACTTAGGAAAAAGAAATAGTATTTTTAGAAATCTTATATAAATTAAGCGTAGCGGAATTGGGGGGACCTGCCAAGTAGGCAATCTGTGTATGAATATAGAAAAATATAAGTATCATATTATCTCAGTACAGTTGATGCTTACAATTTTTTTTTATATTATTTTTTTTTAGCTTCACGCTGTATCCCGCACAAGGCAGGTTAGGCAGAGGGAACCCGGGAACCTAGTGTCAAGACACTCCGTTCCACTTCCGTTCCCCACTTTCCGCCGAATTTGAGGCATTGCGTGTTGAGTGGCGGAACTCAACGCCGCGCTTTGCCTTATTACC
>DWMZ01005192.1:0-11128 GCA_018249855.1 Eueides tales michaeli | reverse complement strand
TAAAAAAAGTAACTTACTAATAACTACTTCTTTGAACTATACAATTGAAGTGATAGTAATTAAATTAATATGAATTGATCATATTAGTATGCAGTTTCATCAATGTTTTTTATGACATTATTACGTACAATTATCGCTCGTGAGCCGATTTAACAGACAACCTCAACCTATAACTTATTATTTCTATAATTTCTCTGTTTGTTGTATAAGGTACTCGTATATATTATATTAAATTATATTTTACGAAAGACATTAATTATTGACATTTTTAATATCATGTAAACATTCTAAATTTGCACTAATCCGTATCTGCTTCGACTAAATTCCCTTCTTCTACAGTTGTCTGTCACAGATTGCTATTGGCAATGACACCGCTTTGGCTCGGTATTTGTTTTAAAGACTTTTATATTTTCTATTACGCTAGCTTTGAGTTCAAAAAAATCTTACCTTTTTTATAATATTAGTAATACTGCGTTAACTTTCAATAACAAGGCTTTGAATTCCATCACACAATATTAATCCTAAAATAAAACATGTATACAAATTAATTCTATGGGAAAGGTTTTTTTCACACAATCATTTTCAGATTTAGAAAAAGAAACCTTAAATAAAGTATATTGTTAAGACCACTCAGAATCTTAACAGACTACTATTTGCCTTTACCCTCTCAATTTAAAGTTAACCAATTCTGTATCAACGGAAGCAAAGTTATCTTCACAAAAGCAAATCTATCGAAGTTAAAACTCAAGTAATTTATTTTACTTTAACTCGTTACTTCTCTCGGTTCACTTTCTCCTTCAGGTAATGGGTATATTTTATGAACAGGTACATATTAATATTTTAGTAAATTATTTAAAGAAGAAATTAAAACTAACTATATTTCTAATTTGGAGAAATATAGCATTTTACGATATTTTAGTATGATTAAATACGTGCTTATTTCTTAGAAAAACCCTTGATTATTGTCTAACATGTGGTAATATTATATTTATTTTATTAATCTATATACATACACATATGTGTAACATCTTTTTGTGTGGGAATTGAACCCATGGCCATTACAAATAACATACCTTGTTATATTCAACTTGCACGTTAATACACGCAAATAAAATCTGTAGCAAAAGTTCTCAAAATCCCTCAAACCAGTCCCAGAAGTGTCCGAGGATGAACAAAACAAGATAATGAAGGATAAAGCTTTTGCTTGAAGGATTAAGATATATTTTATAGAAATACAAAAACATTATTCATTATCACCCTCGTTATAAAATGACAGGCCATTACGTCGTAACAGCTGCTTATTATCAAAGTTATATCTTAATACAGGTGTAAGTGATTCTAATCTTTTATCTAGTCCAGTTGTGGTAGTAAGTAAGTACTTGATTCCAACACGAGAGAAAGAAATATTAATCATTTTTTTATTTTCTCGATGATGTAACGTTAAGTTTCGCCTCCAACGCAAGGCGCAACGAATAAGGCGAAAAGTGAGGAAAGATCACTAAGCTCACAGGTTCCCTCTGCCTTTTCTAAAATATATAGAAAGAGTGAAGTACTTTTTTAAAACTGTTTTGTTTTAAAAAACTTAGAGATATACTCATTTTAATTCATTTAACGTAAGATATATCAAAAGTACAAGAAAAATAACAAAAAAAGTTAGGCTATTTTGAATGTACCGACAAAAGTACTCTTGTAATACACTAACAAGAACGATTACCTCATCTCTGGGCTGAGGAATATTCCATATGAAGCAAGTGTTTTGACGTGAAGTTAAGTCGCACTCTGCTGATGACCCCATTTTTCTTCGTGACCAGCTTGGCCTTGCTTTGCAGATGATCACAATACAAGCAGTCGCTCGAAAAGCTAAGCCCCAATATACTGATGCTGGCCGCGAAGTGTGTCGAGTGTTCTCGAAAACTGGTGATACGACAAATGGGGTTTTTTAACGTACAGATTTGTATCTTCTGGGGGTTGAAGTGAAGCAGATTCTTTTCACTTTATACGGAAACATTTTTAAGGGATGCCTCAGAGGAAGACATAAGTTGATTTCGGCACTGGTCGACGTTTTCCCGAGAAAGACTCGCACGGCCGGAGCATACAGCGTCCACAGTTTTATCATCTGCATTACAATGTATGTTAGAGTCCTCCAACATATCATTGATATTCATAAGAAACAGGGAGGTGATAGCAATAGGCCTATAGTTAGTTGGATCGGAACCATCGCCTTATTTTAGAATCTGGTGGATAAGAGCGTTCTTCCACGAATCTGGGACTATGCTGACTGAGTAAGAGTGCCGAAATAGAGGCGTTAGCACCGGTGTCATCTCAGAAGCACATGAAAGGAGCACAAGAGCGTAAATGTCATCTGGCTGACGCGACTTGCAGATATTCAAGGAAGACAGAGCTCGCCTAACAGCTTTTTGACTGAATTTAACATCAGGCATTGACCTCTGAATGCAGGATGAATAGTGGCGTTGTTCCTCGGTTATCCTTAGTTGAATTTGAGGCAAAGAGAGCGCCCAGGAGATCAGCCTTCTCTTTCGCCGTAAGGACTAAGATGTCATTTTCTGCGCCTTTGAATGCGTCCAGTCAAGTGCAAATCTACATAATTGATATCTTATTAAGAGATACATTATTATATATAGGTATCGCCGAGTTTACTTGTTACTTAATAACTGTGATTCTGATAATTCAAATTAAAATTCGTTGGGATATTTAGTTTGTGCTCAAATAAAGCACTATTCAATTTGTGTTGTGAGTAAATAGGGTTCATCCCATGGACGTATAATTATGACATTTGGCACTAATTGAAAAGGTTAAAATATATATAAAGAAAGAATACAGTCAAGTAAAAATTTATGGGTCATTCTTAAGAAAAACATTGCAAATTTATAATTGTAAGTGATTTTGTACAAATGAGTGAACACGCCCGCAAATTTAAATTTGTAAAGTTTTGTAAGTTGACCCTTTCTTATTTTTATCTACATAAAGATTAGTGGTAAAATATTTCATCTTTATACAAGAACGCAATGTCGAACATTTCAAAATATTTTAAGCCCAAAACTATAATATCCTCACGACGTATTCGTACGTTATATCACTGGAACACCTGATTTACATAATCATTATACGGTATTTAAAACCTAGTTTTCAAGTAAAACGCTAACACATCGGGTTTTACTTGATCAGTAATTAAGCACAAAGGATTTATTCCTTGAAAGTTCTATGTTTATTTTTGCTCTTTGAACGATACACATTTGACTCGTACAAAAATGGCGCGTAGTTTCGTGTTTGACCTACTTTAGAAATTTCACTTTGTATAATTGTTACATATTAAGTGTTCTTTCGAAATATTTACTATATTTATGATTACATTTACCAATTATGGTTAATGTTTTTAATAACCCTTTTGTAAGTTACTTTAATTTATTTACATATTGTACAGTGGTTTTGGTTGTAAATCCAAAGAAGAGTCACGTTAAATTTCGGGACGGTTTCTTGCGCCGGCTCTTCTTATATTTGAGGCAGTAGCTTTGCGATACGATGGTAAACTGTTTGACTTTAAAAATGGATGTGTACTTATAGTTTACTAGAACTATCAGTTTAAAAGCACTAAATCTATCCAAAGGTTCTCAAATAGGGGCAAGATAATTCGTCAAAACGGTTCCAGTAAAGGATACTTTGCATCGCCTCTGATTTGACGTAGGCACTGCCGTGCCTCTTGAAAATAATCTAGACAACATAATGAATAAGAATATCACGTAGATATTACATTGACCGTAGCAAAAGCATATAGGAACAGATTTCGTGACTTAAGAATTCTTTGTACGTGACATATGGTGTAGGGGTTCAAGTGTGGAACTGAAAACGTGACAGTGGTTGTGGGCCCTAGCAGTGTCGCGGACGATGTTAGTGTGTGCAAAATATATACATGTAGAAAACAAATAAATGTAAAAATCGTAAGTCTGTATAAATGAGTCTTTCTATTTAATTTACAACATTTTACCCATTTGGACTAATATTATATGATGCGTGTACAATCTGATATGCTATTTTCTTCTCTTCTTCCTGAACCACCTTAGAACAAATTGCTCTTCCCTTCTAGGGAATAGCAATTTGTTCTAAGGTGGTGGATTTAAACAGACATCAGTATTATAAATATTTTTTTTAACGCATACCTACTATGACAGATTTTTTTATGTATAGTTAAAAATATTTAAGAAAATAAAATGAACGTAGAATTAGGTTGGAAACAGATAAATTCGGTAGTAAAATGGCTACATTCAACGAAACAAGATTGATGGGCAGCGAGACAATTGTAATCAATTCGTTTTGTTTTTTTTATTATTATCCTAAAAATATAGTAAAATACAGTTAGATCAATCAATAATTTGATTAAAAGTTAATTTTTGTTAAAAAAAAAATACTTGTTTTGTATCACTAATGTTAATTTGTGTTAATATCACTTTAAAGTAAGAGATTAATTACTTCCAGGTTGGATGAGTGATCTGTGATCTGTAAACACAATTGTGGGAGATAGACTAGAACAAAACACTGTTGCGTTAGTTAATCATATATCATTAATGTGGCTGGCAATATTGTAGTTTGTATTCCAAAGTGTTTTAAATATAATTCTTAGTATTTATAAATATAATTGCATAGAATGGTAAAAAAAAACTGAATGACGGTAAACTAGTTAGCTCCTACATACATCACATTTTACTGCAATTGAGACTCCGGCCGTTAAAGAAACCTCTACTACAGGTAGAATTGTCGAAACGACGGCGTTGGCACCAAAAATGCACTGTTTCCTTTTGCGACACCACAACAATACACATTATTCAAGGGAACAGAAAAAACATAAAGACATAAACAAATGAATGACGATTAATAGAATACAAAGCACATGTAAATAGCTGTATTAACTTGAATTTGAAATTCCTAACCAAAGAGGAGAAATTTATAATTAAAGTGGCCACTAAGAGAAACACCAATTTCATATATAAGGTCCTTAATGTATAGAATAAAAATGTAATGCTGTTCCACCTCCATCCAGTCTGTCTTATACTTATAACTCATAAATAAGTAAAATGTTTATTCCCAAATTTCTAAGGTTTTTTATACGCCGATCTTTGTATAAAAGTTTACCACGACTTACAGCGTGCGCCAAATATTACTTAATTAAATGCTACTATAAAAAAATCCCAAATTTACCAAATAAATTTAATGAAAGCTAGATGTGGGACCTCTTTCAAATAAAAAAAATACTTATTTCCTTGTATGTGCATGTGAGTGTAGGTACGTGTAAGGGGATGAGTTCAGCAATTCAAATAAAAAAATAAAAATAACATTCAGAAGACAAATAAAATATATATTATGAGTCGAGGAAATACTTACATAAGTTAAATTCAGTATGAAAATGTTCACAAGATAATGTAAGTCTACTTTACGTATACTTATTGGAAATATTTCAATTCAACCGGAAACAATATTAGATGCATCAATAAAATTTGCTTACAAATGAGACAAAGAACGTCAGAATCATCGGAGGAATGTCTCTTACGTGTCAAGTCAAGTGAGGAATTGGAAAATCATGTTTTATTATTTCTATATTGTGGCGATTGATACTAACTTTTGAATAAGTTATACTTCCTCGCTCTGGTAGCGAGATAAAGTGCGGGGTTGAGTTCCGCAATTCAATACGCATTGCCTCAAATTCGTAGGACATTGGGTAATAGAACGAAGTGTTTGCCTTGCCTTGTTAATAGAACGTAGAAAAGAAAATATACAATGTTTTTTTTTTTTGAGTGGAAATCGAACGCGCAACCTGTCGCGTTACAGTCGCATGCTTGTACCTCTGTGCTGCGACAGGCCTCAGACGTTTGAAGTAACAACATCATAATAACTATTTTAATTAAATTTACAGAAATATCGTCGAGACGAAGATCCTATCGCTCACGGCCAAACCTCCTTCGGCTCATTACGAGGATTGTGGACGTAATTAACAGGGATCGTTAATCAAACATCTATGAGGGGTATGATGAGAAAGGTGCCAGAGTTAATAATGGTATATTTTAAGATTAACAAGACATTTATTTTGAAGAAGATCACTTCAAACCCCTGTATTGATTTTTACCAAACATAACGAAGAATCCCCGCTAAAGCCAAACTAAACTTAGCCCTAGCTTTCCAATAAAACAAACCACAACGAAAGAGAACTATACGTTTCAGAGCTGCGACGCCACAGATACACAGACAGTCAAGATATACTTATAGCACTCTTTTTGTTGCGTTGGTGGTTAATACATTTTGTTATTAGAGATCACGATTTTTTTTTATAATAGACATTGATTGCATCTTCGTAATTATTATTCTCGTCTCATTTATTGTTGAGTCCACGATTTATTTTCTTTTATTTCTCCTTTACTTATTTTTTATTTTTAATAATCCCGTCTCGTCTCATCTCATCTTAATACATATACGCGTACGCATACACACAACCGACTTACGAATCTGGTATTGATGAGATGAGACAAGAGAAGACGGGACGACCAACACAATTTTAATTTGAAAACAATTTTTGCAATTGAAAACATAGCAATAAAAACTATAACAAAACAAAACTGTATGTATAGTTCTCGTCACATGTATTGATACCCGCCCGCACTAAATATTCCTGTATCGTGAGTGTGAGTTTATAGTTTAATAATTTAGATGTTCTGTTGGCATTCGGTTTACAAACTGAACTAATAAAATATTTGCTCTCTTTACTTTATAACTGTAACGAGTAAACTAATGTCTTCTATACTGTCCTAGAAATATTAACAAACATAAAACTGAAAATGTACATTAACGTATTATTTGGATTGGAATTTTACACTTCTTTAATACTTCTCTTATATATTACTAGAAATATCGCTGAAATATCTTTCCTTCGGTTAAGGATAGACGCATGACTATCGCCTGCACACATCATGTCATGTGACGTCACGATGGTGTACATTAACAATCATGTTTATTTGTTAAATATAATTAAACGTTCCACATATTTGCATAATTTACGAGAAAATTGTTATAAAAAAATTCTCAAGCTTCCTTTGAGGTTTTTCCTGCTTTTACCCAATTTATGCAGGTAGTAATCAATCTCTTCTGCGACGGTGATTTATAGTAATATGTACATAAAAACAATATTGTGACAATATGTTTGATTAATTATTTAATTGTATCATAATTATCGTGTCGGTAAGTATGCGTCATGTTTCAGCACTTTTACTTACTGTAAGTACTTTTTTTTTATATATACGAGTATTTTGAAAGTAAGGTCCGATTTTTAGCTGCCTTGTAATTTGTATTAGGCGGTCTGTCGCAGTGAATGGGCTTGGTGGGCACATCTCTATAGAGCATCTATTATAATATGAAATATCTTCATTTCCTCGTTTTGGTAACGAGGCTTAGCACAATGTTAAACACACAATGCCCTATTTTTTGCCGTAAAGTACGAAAGGGAAGTTCTTTAATAAAAAACAGACTGTCTTATCATAAGGTTCCCAAGTTCCCTCTGGCTGCCCTGCCATATGCAAATAACGCAAATTCAATTTTAATGAGTTAGCTAGTTAAGTATGAATTCAAGAGGTTTTGTTCTACACTAACTTCTAAAATCCAAACCGTTGAAGTTTATAAAAACACACCTGTTAATATTTACAGATGATATTTATAACATATATTTGTATGTAAATTAATAACCACATTGTATTTATAAAATTTAAATTTAGACGAACTAACAAAAGCATGTTTCATTACGTCTATAATCATATATTAGCATAATATTAGGTCTCT
This sequence comes from Eueides tales michaeli, assembly GCA_018249855.1. Taxonomy (NCBI): domain Eukaryota; kingdom Metazoa; phylum Arthropoda; class Insecta; order Lepidoptera; family Nymphalidae; genus Eueides; species Eueides tales. Next base: position 3,295 of record DWMZ01005192.1, on the reverse strand, counting down.
CATAATACCAGTTATTATTTTAATAACGTCTATTAAAATTAATTCATTAAATAATATCCACCCGCTTGAATTTAATCGTTTCAGAAGTAACAAGACGAGTGCTTATGAATTTAAATAACTGTTTACAAAAGTGATCTGTAAATTATTTACTCCTTATATTTCTTTAGTTCTGTTGAATTTAACGTTTACTAAAAAAAGAAATTATATTAAATAAATAATTCAGCCCTCACGTGAACTGAAATCATGGTGTAAATGAGGGTCTAATGTGGCTTCAGAATTCAAGCACAAGTTATACTGCGAAGTGAAAGCAAGAGTAATGTTCACTTTAAAGTATAATGTCTGCGGGCACTCTACCACATACTACTAGTGTAATGACGCCGACCCTGGGAGCGGAGTCGGAGGGTACTGTAATAAGGGGCTTGATTTAAATTAATTTAATTTTGCAAAGTAACTTGATATATGTATACCTAGCTATATACACAAAGCTGACCGCTTCAACATGTACAAGTTAAAACCAAAATAATTACAATATGTCTCTCGTAAAATATATAAAATATATACTTATGTATAGTTTTCCTAATATAACAAGTTGTCAACAAATATAGTGTGAAATATAATTCTCTTTCAAGTCAATTAAAATCCAACATTACTCATGTTTCTCAGAAGAGAACTTTCACTTAAGCCCCATTAGACCCTCATCACTTCAGTAATTGTACTTTACGATGCTTGAATTAGTTATAGAATTGGCTCGTTTCTATATTTTAAAAAAAGGACGAAGATTTTTTTTATAATCTCAACTATTAATCTTACCAAATTATTTGGTTTGTTTTGTTTTTTGTGGTCGGGATCTTTAATACTTTAACAGTGCGATGATAACGTGATAAGACTACCTCAAACATCGTCAGTTTACTTTCGACTTTAAATAATAAATGTATATGTGTATGTGTAGCGAGTCAAACTCAATCCCCATGTTCACATGAAATACGTTTGCAAATCCTCATTGTTAAAGTAAACAAACCTCTCTTTGATCTCGCCGGGACCGCGTCCCGTATAGTTTCATTGAGAGCTCATTTAGCGCAATACTTTGTGCGCGTACGAAGACGTCTGCTCTGAACTCCTAGCGATTTAGTTTGTAAAAGATTTTTTTCCCATTAGGCGACTTTTCTTAACTTTATGTAGATTGTCCATTGTTTAAATATTGATTGTTTTGTTTTTATTTTACATTTGAGAGTAAATAACGAAAACCATACTCTGTTAAATTCTGTATTAAGACATTACGTGTTACATCATTAAACATATCATTAATTTTATTATTACGCATTAATTGCTTATTTAATTTAATGTAAATAGGTAGAAAATGTATGTTATACATTTATTGAATAATTGATGTAACTGGCAGAGTAGGTAGTGATAGCGGCTTCAAGCAATGAACTTCGTCTTGCAACGTGGATTGTCTTGGACATTATACTAGAGCTAAATTAAACATTATATTAGAGTTAAATAAACAATCTGACGTCAAAGTTATGTATATTAATAAGAATTAATCGAGAAAACAATTATAAAAGTAAAATTGCTCGGTTGATTACACATTTTAATTGAATAATTCAATTTCATTATCAGAATTAGTTTCTCATATTGTAATAGTATTACTGTGGCTGTCAAGTATTGGTGTTTTCTGTTGGCATTTCTCTTTTCTCGATAAATGAGACTCGAAATTAATTAACACGTGAAAGACGTCATATCCTACATTACGGTTGTTCCGCAGCGGTATAATAGTATGTAACAATGTGGTTAGAATGTGGCGAGAAATAAACCATATAAAGTTAGTATAATTGAGTTTCTGTAAATAGTAGTTATATAAACCGGCACCGAAACTCATTTGTATAAAAAGCTCGGTTAATACACAAGGGGTAATCATTATATTTAAATTAGGTTAAGCTAAGTTCTGCCACTTTGGGTTCGTTTCTCACTCGGGGAAGTTATATATTTAATTTTTTCATTTCTTTGCTCCTGTAAGAAGGCATACTGTGCACGGCATTGAATTCCACCACTAATATTGATATTTTAGTAAATAAGTATCTTAGTAAATAAGTATCTTAGTAAATAATTTATTATGATGCGAAAGATCAAATTTTTAAAAAAAATTACAGCTGACCTTTGATTTGTGGATGGGAAATAATATCATCTCTTAAATTCTAAGTCGTTAAAATTTCAACAAGTTCCTCTTTTTCAATCGATTTTGATGTATTTCATGATAGGTAACAAACCAAAAGTCGACTGTAAAAATGTTTAATTTGATCTTTCGCATCATAAATTATTTACTGTGATACTTATTTACTAAAAAACATAGGAAACATAAAAAAATCGACACTTACCAAGTGCTTACTTAGAAAAGTTATTTAGAAAACCTCTTAGACGGTTCCCAAGAGCCCCGCGTTCATTCCCGCCACAGTTTAAAAATAGTAGAAATAAGAAAATTATATTTCGTAATATGACATCTGTCTATTCAGGAACGCTTGATTTCCCAATGGAGCTTCGATCTAACGTTCAATGTGGGTACTCTCGTAGGTCCAGAACAAGCTGCATATATAAAGGTCTGTAATCGTTACAACGGTCGTTCATGACTTTATAATCAACGTTTATTTATACACTTGAATTTGTACACTTAAAATATAAAATACTGTTAATAAAGAGTGAATGACTTATTTATGAAACATTGTCACGCATATTCCTCACATGTCGATATGATATAGTCAGTTAGTCTACTGTTTCAGTCTGTAAATTTTTATTTCAGTAGATACCTTATAAAATATAGCTATGGTATAATAATTTAAAAATAAAAGCAACCAAACGAGCCAATATTACTATCGACTTAGTGACATCCGCCTCTTATCGCGCTTTTAAATTTAAACTTTGAAAAGCCAAAATAGCAGTTATAACAGTATTTCACGCTGGAACTGCGATATGAGGGTCAATATTCAACGCACTATATATTTCAGCGTTGGCGGTAATACTGTAAGCCGCGGATAGCTGGCACTATCTATCATTTTACATTATAGGAAATTTCACTTTGGTATATATTTTCTCATCACCCCGTGGTCCTTTATACACAGACATACATATAAGTAAATAAAATATATACATAAATCTGCTATTATAATGATGTAATAAAAATATGTATATATATACATCTATATATATATATATATATATATATATATATATATATATATATATATATATATATATATATATATATATATATATATATATATATATATATATATATATATAT
>DWMZ01005191.1:0-11133 GCA_018249855.1 Eueides tales michaeli | reverse complement strand
TATATATATATATATATATATATATATATATATATATATATATATATATATATATATATATATATATATATATATATATATATATATATATATATATATATATATATATATATATATACATACAACTCTAGAATTACATAATTACTTATTAGTTATTCTGAATTACTTTTGTGTTCTAATATCAATATTCTTTATCTTTTTTAAGGCAATAATTATGTATTTGAATGTAGAGTTTCAACCGACTAAGTAAAGCAGTTACTTTATAGCAATTTTGAAGTAAAACATATTTAATATTGATATAATGTTCTTACTTAAAATAAAAAAAAATCTACGTCATCTAAAACAAAATAATGACAATTACATTTCAATCGGTTAAGCCGTATTTATTAGGCACAAATTTAAAGTTATTTTCATATCATATCTTCTATGTACAGACAGTATTCATATAGAATTTTATTATATAATTATTATGGATTGATAGTAATGGTAACTGTAATATATTATATATGAAGAGTTTGCTTGCTTGAACGCGCTAATCTCAAGAGTTACTGGTTTCATTTGGAAAATCCCTATGAATAATTTATGAAACGAAATTTCGTAAAAGCTCACCCTTGGTATAGAATTTTGCAAAATCTTATCTTAGGTAGCACAAATCTCCCAAAATCATCTCATGATTCTGAGATTGAATGATGAGCGAGTGGGACCTTTCGCTTATATATATCTAGACAGGTGGACCTTTCTTGCCAGGATATTGAAAAAGACTTCGCTACCTCCGAGAGTGCACAAAAACGATGGAAGTACTATCCAGATCTTACTGCTACGTTATCCTCTAAAGAAATAAAAAAAATGATGAATAAGTATGGTTACTTACATTAACCTTAATGAAATATTTAATATTTTCCGTTGAGTTTGTTGGAACATGCTTGCCTCAATTTCGGTGTAAAGTGGGACGGAGAAGAGAAGTGGAACGGAGTGTCTTAACACTAGGTTCTTAAGCTGCCTCTACCTACCCTGCCATGTTCAGGATACATCGTAAAACTAAAAAAAAGGACTTCACATTAATTAATTTATTGAATATCACTTAAGAAATGTATATTTTTATAAACAGTGACTTATAAATTAAGATTATTATTGATATTCTTCCTTTTTCATAATGTACAATATTGTGTACCGTACGTAAAAGAATGATCATATTATCTTATTATTATATTATATATAATTCAATACAATTTATTACGCATTAATACTAAATAAGCGCCATAATAGAATGCCGGTTTCACGTTTCAGTGTTGGTCGACCATACAAAAACGAGGCTTGCAATTGGTACTATCAAAACTATCCTTCAGTGAAATACGATTGCATTTTAAGAAAGTTTTCTAAATAATTATTTCTTCGATTTTATGTTTTGTAATTTTTTTTCTGTCTTTTAGTATAAATATCTATTTTTGTAAAAATAATTTTCGAATTTAATTTTCAAATAAAGATGTTTTTTACTTTTTCATGTTTATTTTTGTATTTTCAGATATTACAATGGTACATTTTTTTAAATTATTATTTATAGTAGATATAAACTTATTTATAGTAGTAGTATAAACAAGAATCTAATGAAAGTCTTACATGATAAAGTAATCTTAAGAACTTTACCCTTAAAACCTTATTTAAGATTAACCTAAATAATGAGAGTAACGTTCATTTCTATTTTTATCACCAGCTACGCACTTTTTCCTCTGAGACTCCCCTGTACATTTTTTTTTTATGGAAAGGACGGCAAACGAGCGTACGGGTCACCTGATGGTAAGTGAGCACCGCCGCCTACGGCCCCGTGTAGCATCAGAGGAGCTACAGGAGTGTTGCCGGTCTGTAAGGTGGATGGGCACCGGAGCCCGGCATTACCCAATGCGAAACGCAGTGACCAAGGCCACTACTTAACGCCGGTTTTAAATGCCGGGGGTGGTAACAATCCGGTCGGGTCTGCCCATGCGTGATGCCATTGCTGACAACGTGACTCTCCCACTCGTACTTTAGACGCCTCTTACGACACCATCAGTACCAGGGTGATCCTATTCTAAGCCGGGATCACACAGCATACTTTATTAAATCGAGCTATTTTTGCAGATTAGCGCTACTATAGGCAGTAAGTCTTATTATCACTAGACACAACTATAAATATAAAAGTCGATAAGCCTATATTTGATAAAGGATTTCATTTCAGGTAAAATGTCATTATTAAACGTTAATTTATCGGCAATCGAAGACTAGGTCATAAAAGACATGCTTATTATTGCCTGGTTAAGGACTTTTAGGCCTTTGTGCTATACATGGTTATGAAAAGACGATGGATAAGTTATGATCGACACTGAACACCAAATAATATAACCTGATACCATTATATAGTCATATAATAACAATAGCGCCATATACTGAACCATTACTAATCTCCATTACTGTCTTGTTATAAAAACACTATCACTTTTAAGACAATATCTAAACGTAGAAAATAAAAAATTCAGCTAAATGAAAAAAAAATTGTAGCAATTTTCTCGAAATAAATATTTAAAATCGACGTAACTTTTATACCACTATTATGATTATATCCCACTATATATATATATATATATATATATATATATATATATATATATATATATATATATATATATATATATATATATATATATATATATTATTAATTCTGCGTAACTTTTAAATAAGTAGCTTATTTAAAAGTTACGCAGAATTAAATGAATATAAAATCTTCTTTTTAAGATGAAGCATAATATGAAAAGAATAAGACATGACATCACATTTTTCTTTTGTTTATCTTTCACAATCAAAATTTTGGTATGAAGAAATACTTTAGATTATATAATTAAAATACAAAACTAAAGTCCCATCCCCGAAAAGCTTAAAATGACGAAACAGAATGATAGTCTTTTTCTCTTGGAAGTGCTTATCGATAAAATAGTTTTTCTTAAAAGCCCATGCTTTTCTGATAAAGATTTCAAAACATGCGTAAATATAGCGTGTGCTGGAGTTGAACCTCTGGAGATATGTGATGATGAATCCGGTAGCTGCATAGCAAAGAGCAGTGGACCTTTCATTAAAAGTTTTTATAGTGGAAAATCCTGCCTATTCTCGCTAAGCGAAAATGAAATTACCACGGCTATGAATAACTTTCCTATAAAAATTTCAGTTTATAAATCTTTACCATGTGGATGCCTACCAACTAAAATAATAATGGGCGAATGTACTATAGATATGACAAAAGAATTCGTTGAAGCACGACAAACATTTTTAGACGATCCGACAAACGTCGGCTACCAAGCTCTGAAAGATTCATTTAAAATTGTTGGACCAGACAACTCGGAAACTGGTGACATTGTCATGTTTTTACGCATTTCTTGCTTTGGCAAATTAATCATTACAAAATTTCAAGGCCCAGGAGCTCCCTTAAATTTAGATGCAGGAAAAAAATCTGAAATTGTAGACAGATCATGTGCACCTAACAAAGATTTTCAAACCACTCAAGATCCATGTGTTTGTGGAGGGACACGAGGCTTGGGTATGGGTGGAGGAAGCAGTTTAGCTCCACCATGTAGCGTCAGGGACGGTGTGTGTCCTCCAGGTAAACATGATGCAATTTTGATAAACACAAACATATTTTATCAAAATTATACATTATTTCTGTCAAATATTAATTAATAAACTCTAATGAATACAGCTAAAGATCCATATAATAGTATGCCGTGTGAAGATCCTGAAGATGTTTGTTGTTGTTCTGGTCCCAAACCCGCGCCTAAGCAGCAAATGATCTGTCGAAATACCGATCAATATTGTTTACATGTGCCTAAAGGTTAGACTTTATTATTATTTTTTAAGTACTTTTGTAATCTAAGGTTTTAGGTAACATATTGTACTAAATAATATAAAGTAAACTTTAAAACTATAATATAGTCATATTTAGTCATTAAGGGATTGCATTAAAACTTTTGCTGGCCAGGTCCCAATAAGCAATTTGAGGAAATCGGTACAATTCTTGGTGGAAATGAGCTTAAAATAAAAGTACCAGCCAGCGCTTCTATTATTAAGAGGATTAGCCAGACACATTGTGCTATGCAATGTCCGTTTACAAAACAGACGGATGGCGGATTGTGTCAACCACCGTGTGGAAAAAATCAAATAAGTTTGGCTTTGCCAAGTGAGGATGTCTGTTGTAATAGACAACTGGCCCAAACACAATTTACTTGTACGACAGAAGGTTGCTTACAAACTTCTAAACATGGTCAACAATTGGCCCGTGGTGATAACAAATCATTTGAATTAGCCAATAAAGATGTTTTTGTTCTCAAAGTGGCTAAAACTGCGACGTTGAACGAAAAGAAAGTAAAAATGGAACTTGAACTGGTTGCTCCTAAGGGGCCAGACAGGAAACTTCCTATTAAAAAAATTAACACATGCTTACAATCGGACCTTGATTGCGATTGTTGTATTCCAAGACTTAAGAAAATGAAAAAAAAGTCATAAGCAGTTTAGATTGCTGTGTTAAATTAGTAACTAATAGAATATTTTTTGTGTTTTATTTTTACGTGCTTTAACATCTTGTATTTTTGCATATCTATTTTTGATAACATTTACCACTTAATTTAAAAATATATATTTATTTATATTTAATGCGAAAGTTTGAATATATAATAATAGTTATGGCAATGTTTTTAAAATGTATTTTATGATAAGATTTCTTTAAATGCATGTTCGTGTTACTTAGATTGCTGTCCTACTGGAAATAAAGTGGTATTCCAATTGCCAACGGATACCTGTGAACAAGGACATAAGCAGCGAACTCACTTTAACTTTAATTCAAATGGAATAGGAGAACTTGCTAGAGAAGAGCCACAACAATTTACTTCACCATTATCTGAAAATTACCCAGGAGTTGTTTATGATTTTCCAAAGCAAGTTATAAAAATGAAAATAGGAAGAACAATAGAAATGCCAGGAAGAAAATCTAAACTAGAATACCAGTTTATTACTCCAGTTATAAATTATGATAAAATTGTACCAACAAAGGAAGCCCGTACTGCTCAATGTATGCCAATGCGAGCTAATTGTTGTCCATAAACAAATTTATTTATATTAATATTAATTGCTTTGTTTTTTATTATAAATAATAACAATAAACATTTTTATATACATATTTTAATAAAACATATTTTATTTTTATAAAATCATACACTTATCGTAGGTTCCCGGGTCCTACAGTTGCCTTACCAAAAATATACTGACAGTCAAATGAAAGCCATGCACCAGAGTTCAAGAAAATGTTATGGTATCCGCGGCCCACATCAAGATGTATTTAACAACTTTAGCTTACATCAACTATCATCTGTTTCGTCATATTCAGCTACAAATACAATTTTTTCCGAAATATCAGAAATGTCTAATGCATCATTTGGTTCTGCAACAGAGTCATATATTTCAATTATAGAATCAGACAAAAAGGGTATATTTGGAAGTAAAGAAATCGCAGTTTACATGACAATACCTGACAAGTGTAGTCATTTTCGTCAGTCAGGTACACAAGCTACCGCATCAATTAATAAATGTTTACAAGTTTTTGATAGATGGAAAAAGCCATCACTAAGTACAAATTCTGATTACTGTTCTACTTGTACTATGTCCACTATGCCTTATACACACAATAAAAATTATGCACGTGATAATATATTTACTCCTGAAGTATACTTTTTCGGAAGAAAAAAAGATGATAAAAAAAAGGGGATGGGATCTAAAGCATCTAGTACAAGCTTACCACAGAAAAGTCAAGCCACAAGTACTGGTACAAAAAGCGATTTAAAGAAAACAGGTTCTAAAGCTAGTATGCAATCTAATTCTGAACCGAAAAAAGCTCATGTGTCAATCGCTAAATCCAAATCGCAAATTCCAGCAGGGACAGGGTCAAAATCTGTGACCATAAAAGATGATAAAACACAAAAACCCTGCCCTGCATTAGGAGTATCAAAAGGAGCTATGATGGTTACGGTATCTCACATAAAAATTGGTCCAAAGGAAAGTTGTCCAGTGCACGGAAGTGAACCCTGTTGTGGACCTAAATGCGTATTAGCTTCTTCGGGAAAGGAACAAGGACCTGTAAAAGTTACAACGGCGAATAACCCAAGAAGAGGTGTATTTGAAATAGTTATAAGAAAATTGACTGGAGCTCCTTTAGCGAGAAATGAATTAATGTTGGAATGGACACCACCACAAACTCGACCTACACCATGCAATAGACCTTGTCCACTATCACCCAGTTATTGTCGTCATTCAAAATGCAAACTGATTCTTTGCCGTCCTTCACCGCCATGTAAACCAAAATGTTCTAGAAGAGCACCATGTGGACCAATTCAGTGCGGTTCTCTATCTTGCAAAAGATGTAGTAAGCCATGTGGCAGATTTCCTTGCGGAAGATGTAATACATGTTCTCCTCGAAAACCTTGTTGTGCGCCCTCGCCGTGTAGAAATCCATGTAGTCCTCCTTGCGCGAGACCTCAATGTACAAGTCCATGCAAAAGCTCACCGTGTGTTCGACCATGTCCAGTTGGACGCAAACGCACTAAAAAATTTCGCAGTCAGCCACGCATAAAATGTCATCGCAAAAAAATTTCACCGTGTCATAATAGATTAAAATCGTGCCCAGTTGTTAGATGCCGCAGTGTACCTGGACCATGCTTTGCATGCTGTAGTCCACCGCTATTCTGTTTGCCACGAAAATGTTGTTCTGTTTTACCATGTAGGCATCCCAAAAGGACGTTTAGCACCTGTTCCTCGTGTTGTGGCTAAATCCACATTTTTTTTTAAAAAACGCAAATATACACTTTTACCGAATAATCTGGACAAATCGTATTAATATTACATCAATAAACATCTTTCTTATAAAAAATATTCTTTTAATATATTTTGTATCCCCATACATCATTCACATGCTTATTTTTAAAACCTTTCTAGATTTGAAAAATAAGCAGCCAATCATCGTTTCTTTTAAATAGAAGCTAATAAAATAGTGTAATAGAAGCTAATAAATTTGTGAAAAGATTTTTGTGCGTTATGGGCTACCAAATCAATGGTTTTGTAAATTGTTATACGCCTTAGGAATGCAATGCTCGCTTCAGTCTATTTCTAAGATATCATTGTCATTAATGAAGAATGTAACTAATTGGTCTAAAAAATATTTGTGAAATTTAGAAGAAACAAAAAAGGATATCTGGAGATCTAAAAAGCAACTACATATCCGATTATTTAAATTTATTTTCTCAAAAAAACATTCATAAAACTTACGTCTACTGCGTCAGACTATTAAAATTGATTTTCGCCGGATAAGCTCACTTTTAAGTATAATGGTTAAAACCAAGCTTTAAACTTATATACTAAACTATAACAACAAGCGTACTATACTTAACAAAGTACTACAAATTCAAATGTTTACTCCGAAATAAGAAGTTACATGCTTCTTATTCTTCAAAATAAGAAATTACAAGCTTCATGTTTTGAACATCAAACAATTTACTACCGGGTTACTAAAGTTACTGCTTCAGACATAAGAAGAACCGGCACAAGAAACTCGGCGGATTATTTCTATTTTTTTTTAATTGATCACTTATTTACAGTTTAAGGTTTAAGTGACAATGATACATTTGATATAGACTGGAGCGAGCATTTCATTCCCAAGGCGTATTATCATTTATAAAATAATTAGTTTGGTAATAATCTTTAACACACAAACGTCTTTTCACAACATTTTAAAATTGTGAAATAGAATTTTTTTCCAGTTTCATAATTTATTATGTCCCATGTCATTTTAATTTTATCAAAAGAATTTTTAGTTTTGTTTTTAATTAATACTTTGTATATTTTTCCATGCAACATACTTTTTTGAACCATTTAGAATAGTTTCTGACAATTAATAAATGATTCACTGTGGTTATATGTTTTCTCACTATAAAGTTCATATAACTTTTATAAACTATAATACAAATATGTGGGTGAAGTTTTTTTTATTATTTTGATTTATTCTAATTGTTATTAATGCTTTATACAAATGAAATAACAGATTTACGAATTTTATTGGTGACTTAAATTCGTTTGAGAATAACATATTTTTTACTTATTTTATGATATCGCACATAGAATTAAATGTATTGTTTAAATATTCAAATATATTTAAATACATTTATAAAAATATTTTTATATTGTTTTTGTATGAGCGTTCAGTATGCGTATATGAATGTCACAAAAAGCGTATAATTATCAAATTTTCTAATAAGTTATGCCACAAGCTCTTATAGCACCCTTGCATGGTACGGCTTCGTAGGAATTGCCACCAACATACCACGCAACTGTGGAACGGCCTACTTGCGGTAGTTTCATTGTTGGTAGATACAACATTCCTTACCTAAACTACCTTCAAAAACTACTCTATCTCCACTATAAATGCAACTCATTGTAACTCCTTTATGATACACGGGTCTGGTGTTACAGTGATCATTTGCCATCGGATGATTCTTACGCTCGTTTGCCTTGTTTTTCCATAAAAATACATCAAATATTAAACTTGACCAACTGATTCAGTAATTTAATTATGTTACTTCACATCAAATTGGTTATGATAGACGGCCGGACAAATGAGGGACAAGGGATTTTACCTTTTTCAATACAGAACACGAAAAAACATCTGATATTGTATTAGAACTATATTAATTAAAGTTATATTAATTAAAGAAAACGTTACTAAGAAGCATTTTAAATAAATTATAGAAATAAAAAAAAATAATAAAGAAAGACTTAAAAAGTTCTATTTTTGGACTGTTCAATACATTAGTAAAAAACATAAACCATTACTGTCACAAAAATAATTGAATTGACGTTCAATCACAATCCTCTGATGTTGTACAACCATAATTAATTAAGTGGAAGAAAACAAACCAAATTTTAAATCTACAAGTCGATTTTGGATATACTATTTTACAATGAACGTGAAAGGCACACAAGCACAAGGGAAAGCTAAGCCTACAGGTGGCAAGGGTCCCTGTCCTTGGCTCTGTAGCTTAGTGCCCGCAGACGTCCCAGGTCCTGGACCCGCACAATTTGTATTACATCCCAGAAAGGATGTTTTTGTTCTAAAGGTAATTTATATTTGTATTGTTAATATAATGAACACTTTTTGAAGAAAAAAATGTAGGAGAATATCAAAATCTGTCAGATGTAAAAGTCGTCTGATTCTATAGTTTCGTCTCAAAAATTTTACTACCAAGTGTATAATTTTATATAAATAAAAGAATAGTATAGTCTGTTTCCATCTTAAGCGTTATTAACCACAATTTACTGAAAAAACATAAGGTGTTCCTGTGCTATTTCAGTAAATGGTTAAGTGTTTGTAATTTTATAAACGTAATTTTATAAATTTATAAATTAATTTTATTAATGTATTTTTTTGAACAGGTGGCTAGAGTTGGTCCTAATGGCGACCGTCGAAGTAAAATGGAATTAGAGTTAGTAACTCCGAAAGGACCTGAAAAAGTAGGTCCTTATCGATTCGATACAAGAGGAGCGCAATGTGATCCCGATCCAGTCCCTTGTCCTTGTAATAAGCAAAAGAAAAAAAAAATATAAGATACCACTGGCAAAAAAACCTGTCTTATAGTTAATATAAAATGGCTTACGCAATTTTAAATAAATTTCTGATACCAAATATTCTTCTGCCAATTAAACTGTAAACGATCCTGATATACAGTTTAGTCTCGGCAAAATTTTATTGATGTTTTCACATTTATATAATAAAACATATCATACATCTCTCTATTTTTTTTTTATTTATATCCTATTTATACAATATTTGTGTCACGTATACAACGTACTTTCCATCCTACTCTTAACATATCTACTTGGTTGGACTGATTGGGTCTCGGAATATCATTGACATTTCATTTTGTTTCTATTGAATGCGCTAGTTTATATATATATTTTAATATAGTATATATTATTGTCCATGTGTGTTAATTTATTGCTTTTGGATATTTTATTGCTTTCCCTTCACTACTACTTCTTCTGTTTTAAATTAAACTATCTTCGAATTCATGTGCTAATATTATGCACCACAAAACTTGAAGCAGTAATTAGGCGACTTCATTTTCTTGCTTTTTATTAAGTACACTACACTTAACCCAATATAAGTACACTAGGTGAAATATCATCCTCGTCAAGTAGATTTGTGACACTCCATTAAGGTGTGGTTCGAAATGGCCTAGCTGCGGCAGTGTTTCCAAGTCATAAGACATGGGTACCTTCAAAAAAAGCCATGATTACCGGCCGACGATGATTAGTTACTATCAGGTGAACACTACACTCGGCCTTGTCTTAAAGATTACTTTAAGAATGTCTAGATAAACACATGTAAGTGTATTTGGGTTATTTTATATGGCTTGAATGACACTATCTTACTTAATAAAAACAGACAAATAGTCAAAAACACATATATAATATATAAAAATAGACATTATTTTAGACCCTACCAACAGATGTCCCCTATAAGATTTTTTTAATATATCTTCTATGTACAGACAATGCTTCAGATCTTCGATTTTATACGTCAACAAAAGACGCTTTATGTGTGAATGTTTTACAGATTAGTTAAATATAAAAAAAAAATATCTTCAATATTAAATTTTTATTTATTGTTTAATAATGTACATTAAAAGGGAATTATGTTTTAAAAACCACTTCATCTGCTCCATAACTCACGCACACAAAAAGCGCGGTCCGCTCCGGTGAAACGCTCCATGGTGACTGAATTCTGAAAGACCGTTAGTACTTCCCCCGCACCCCCACGCCATTCCTGGGCACCATTTGAATTTTTTTTTCTGTTTTTTTTTTATGGAAAAGACACGGCAAACGAGCGTACGGGTCAAATGATGGTAAGTGATCACCGCCGCCCACGGCCCCGTATAGCACCAGAGGAGCTACAGGAGCGTTGCCGGTCTGTAAGGTGGATGAACACCGGGACCCGGCATTACCCAATGCGAAACACAGTGACCAAGGTCACTTACTCACGTTAACTTAACGCCGGTTTTAAACGCCGGGGGT
>DWMZ01005190.1:0-11133 GCA_018249855.1 Eueides tales michaeli | reverse complement strand
TAGGACCATGCAGATAAATATCTGCAATAATAATAGTTCACGGGGAATGTAATTCTGTCGTATTTATCATTATGTACATTCAGCACAATTATTTGGTTCTTAAATATTTCCTCGAAGCTTATTCATTAAGCTATAGTAAGTAATTATATGGTCATACTATCGTTTGACTACATAATTATTGTTAGGAACATATTCGCGTGCACTCCGCTATCGGCAATGTTCGTGTGAAGTGTCGCTGCGCTTACTTCATTATTAACTAGCCCGCTATAATATAATGATATTAAATTATACTAAATATTAGAAAATTATGACATAATTTTATCGAAAATAGTCTTTTTTGTCGAACTACTGAATTCTATTCTTACTTTGAATTGAAAATATTTTTGTATTACATGGTCTGGTTGGACAAATTGTTGGTGGTATTGAGTTACATTATATATCACGCAACCATCTTCTATTAAATAATTATTTACGAGGGCTATATTTCAACGATATACACGAGATCTTGTATAAAATCAACGTTTACGTTTTAGCTAATGGTCTAGTTTGTTTCTTCATTCATAGGCAGATTCTGTATTCTTTCTGAATTAAAAAATGAGCCTTATAGTCTGTGTCAAGGACGTCATCAATTTCCAGCGTGTGTGCCAGCGATATAATTTCATTTAAGAGAAAATACTTAAAATATTTTTTTTATTTTACAATGCCCGTAGATGTTGAGTGGCGAAACTCAACGCAACATTTTGTGGGATAGAATCTACGACCGCGGAGCTTACATCCATACATTACCCAGTTTCTATTTATATTTTATTAATATTTTTTTTAAAGAAATGTGAACAAAGATGATTTAGTGTTAAAATATTTCTTTCTCCACCTTCTAACAGAACTCGAGTTATTTCGTGGTTAGTGCGAAACTAAACACCGCTATTCATACCATTAAAACAACTCATTCCCCTAAGTGTACCGCGCCTCATCTCAGTATATTTCTTAATTTTTAAGATTTTTAATGTATGATTAATTCAGATTGCCCCGCTGAACTTTACAGCGACACCAGGTGAGGAGGAAAGAGGGTATACTGTCTATATGTGACTGCTTCAGAGGATGTCGGCGGTAAGGGCGTCTCCTGCGGGACTCGAACCTAGGTTTGCGAACGTCTATCGGATTGGGCAACTATTTTCGGCAAGAGACGCATTTTCTGCTTCTTAGCGCTGCATTTTCTGCTTCATTACTTGCGCAAAACGCATACAAAGATACCATTGGTTTCAAAATATAAGTACAGATAAGATAAAATAAATAACTTTTTGATTTTAGAGATGGAATGCAAAAGTTCCAACTTTTATAATAATAACTTGGAAATACAATCATTCTCATATAAAAGTTGCCTCTGAGGCATAATTTTTAATGACTTTGTTATCATTTCAAAACAGCGAAATTATTTCCTATATTTTAAGAATAATATCGTCCAATATGTAAAATCCACGTGATCTTTCTTATATATAATGTTTATTATAGATCGGTACCTCCAAAACCATACAAGACCTTCAGGCTTTAGGCACGGTATAATCTGACAAATTAGTCACCAAAGTGGTATTGTAGTGTAAGGAATGTGAGGTCTCGTCTTTGTGTTATTTAGGTCAAAACCACGCTTCAACCTTATTTTAAACGGCCTCTAATTAGAAACGAACGACTCAAAGTAGGCGTTAGGCTTCTATTGTAAATTACAAGTAAAGTTTTTAATTTCTGTAACCTTTCAGAACGAGAAAGAAAGTCTTAGTACGTTATTTTTTAAATAAAGATCTCTTTTGTTTTTATTTCGAGTCGGTATATTTGTTTGTATAAATGGAGGAATCCAGTGTTAGAAATGGTAAAGTTTGAAAAAATTGTCACAAACAATTTGTACATGTGTATGTTGACACCACGGCTTTGTTGGACAGTGTCTGAGTGTAAAGACGTACCTGTGGGTTCGATCCAAACTCGGGGCAGTGCCAGGTTTAAATTATTTAATATCTTCACTTTTGCATTTTTTCTCGTTAATGTTATGTCGCTGAATACACAATAAGCAGAGATCGGAACCCCCCATTCTCTGCTTATTGTGTATTATTATGTTATAACTATGACATTATACCTGATACGCGGGGAAACTCAAAATTTTACAAATTTCTGCTACAAAAAATATTTTTTTAAAATTATCGTTTGACAAGAAATATTTATTAGGTTATTGTAACGAATTTATTTGATCACAATTTCACCTCCATTTAATTGTTATCGTAGAAGGTGTGTTTTCATAGCTTCACACTGTATTGTAAAGAAACCGAGTGTTAAGGTGTTGTATTTTCACGTACCTCCTATTTTTTGAGACATTTAATGTTGATAAACAAACAAGCAAGGAAACGAGGAAACGAAAATATATAGTTTACTCTCGAAAGTAGGAATTGAATCCACAACCGTCTCGCCGCACAGTCAAACGCTATGAGAAAAAACACATTTCTTTAGCTTCGCGCTGTACACTGAACATAGTAGAGGTAACCTGGGAACCTTCTGTTAAGACACTCCGTTCCTATTAAGACACTTCCGTTCTATACCTTTTACTAAAATGTTTGTAAAAGTGATTTCCCGTTTATATATAAGCAATATAGTGTATATTAATGCTCCACCCCCACGTTAATAGAGTGGACGCAAGCAATTATTGGGTATTAATTATAGAGCCTTTACTATAAAGTGTCACTCGATGCTCGTTAGCGTTCGTGTTAAATTCATTTACTTATACGCATCGTTAACTTCCACCACTCAATATTCAAAGTATCTAAAATTAGGGCACGTCAGTAACATTATGTTCCCTCTGTCTAATCAGCTGAATGTGAGTTTTAAAATAAAGCTAACAAAAAATATTTTAAAGACAAAGTCTTCGATCTTCAAACGTATGGCTCAGTGGAGCGCGTTGGACAATTTCAAAGAGGCGCGGGTTAGGCGGGGTTCCCACTACGTTCAGCACTTGCATACATTACTCTCTTCCTACACCGCGACGATCATCAGCATTAATAAACTCTATAGTCTATAAATTGAGCGGAAAAGATTGTCGAACTAAGTTTATATTAATTAAATAACTGAGATTAAAGTAAGACTTCCTCGTGCCAAGTTCTGCTAAAGATAATACAAGAATTTATGAAGCGATTAAATCAAGTGCGAACTATTTCTTAAATTTACGACTCTTTCCTTAAATTTTTGATTATAAACACGACGGTTCTGGGTACTTTTCCCACTTGGAGGAATAAAGAAAGAGGAGAAAAATGTAGAAAGTGATCTGAAAATGTAGAAAGCGGTACTAAAACAAAACTTCCTGAAGCTGTATTTGAGGTCTGATAACAGGGCAGCGTTGAGTTCCGCCAAATGTTAAAGTTTCTCTTTCTTGTTGTATATTTAAAAAGTTTTTAACAATGATATTTCAACATAAGTAAAACAACGAAATACGACCAAACACCAAATATCGACAAAGCACATTGAAAATAATTTATTGCATACTTTATTTTAGTATTAATAATGGTGGTACTTTTCGCGGATACAATCCAACGAGTATTCTCGACGAAGGGCACGCCGCGAGTGTCGCAACTAAGTCGATAAAAGTTTTCTGAAACTTTTATTGCTCATGGTTATAAATGTATAGAAGTCCAACTATGCGAGTAACAGGTTTACATTAAATTAAACAAATAAAAAAAATATTTTAAACCATAAAAAAATAATAAAAAAAATAGTAACAGTAACAAACTCTTATGTTTCATCATCTGAAGATATGTGAACTTGTTAAGTTAGTTAGCGGAAAACAAAAGTACTTTGTAGATTATTTCAATGTGAGAATCCCAAAACACGCTTCGTTGGTTTCAATCCTAATAACAAGTCCACGACATCGTCTCAACCAGTATTTTAAAGAAGTTGGGTCAGAAGTCATTATACCCCTGTTATATCTCAAGGCGCGAGGGTAGTGTAGTACACAATTAATTAATTTTCTAATTTAGTTTAATATTCCATCGTATATAATGTTATTTGCCATCTGCAATTTTGCTTGAAAGAAATTTGTGACGCTTATGAAATGTATAACAATAATTTTCATAGATTTTGAGAAAACGAATAAAAATTACAGAGAAAGAAAATTTACATTGTTGTAACATAAAAAATTGTAAAAATTATTTAAAAAAATCAACTTGTCTTGATAAAAACCTTCTGACTTTGTGGTCAAAGTGCTTGGAGGTTTCCCAAAGACACGGGCCACAAACCCAAAAAAATCACAACGTTTTGTAAGCATAATGTTTTACTTTTCCAAAAGTCGAATAATTATTTTAACATTTTAAAAACTAATGGTTTTCGTAGTCGTCGATGAAATTTGTGTATTAGTATCAGAAGGGGGTTTGTCGGATCCTGCAAATAACAAAATATTTAGAAATATACCCATATTCAAATTGCTCTCACTTAAGTGTTTAAAACATTTTAATTTAAATATAAAAAAAGGAAGCCAAAGAAGGTCTGAGCTAACAGTACTCTTATTATTAAGTTATTCAAATTTAAGATTTAGCATTTGAGAATACGGAAGTTCCACGAATTTACTTAAATTTCGTATTTATATAGAATTACGTTATTTTTTGAGACGTCTTTTTAAATATGTTATTGACTATATAAAAAGTTGCCAATACGTGAAAAAGTTATTAATTTGATCTTCGCTTCGATTTTTGAGTATGTTACACTAAATTCTGCTTTAAACTAATGCTTAGCAGTAAAGGAAGGAATCAATTATCTATGAATTGCCAGCACAAACTAGCAATATACATAAATTTTGCGTAAATTAGCAATAAACATACGTACGTAATATTTTTATTGTTATTAAAATAACAATAAAAATAACCGACGAAGAATGAAAGATGAAAAAAGCTTGTGTAAAACAAATACACTTTATTTACAAACAAATATGTATGAATTTTAAAACTGTAATCATATTATTTTTATATTTTCACTTTCATAGTTTACATGACATTTTATTTGAAAAAAAATTTTAGTAAAATAAATCTATAATTAGGATACTTATTCCGATTTTGGGTAAGATTGAGGCCTATCGTGCAGGGGGACGAGTGTGTAACTGTAAACGCTTTAACATTGTGAGTTCAATCCCTACCCGAGCCAGAGAAATATTTAATATTATCTAATCAAATATTTAATATTTTTATTTCTTCGCTCTGGAAACAAGGCAGAGCGCGACGACGAGTGCCGCCACTCTACACGCTGTGCGTCAAATACGGCAGACGTGGAGAACGGGGCGGAGTGTCTTAACACTAGGTTCCCAAGATCTATCTGCCTAACCTACCATTGCGGGTTACAGCATGAAGCTATAAAATAAAAAAAGTAATTAAGATGCTGTACGCATTTCAAGTTAGCGTAACTTTATCCTTATTATGATATTAAAATTGACTATTGTCTTCTGACGCTTGTCTAGTTCAGTCACGTTTATTGTTGTGGGTATTACAGAAAATACAAACATAAGATAATTTTTCTTATTTTCTCTGTGCAATTAGTAGTGAAACTGAAAGAAGTCATTTTATACAAAATTAACCGTAACATAAAATAATTTTCTGTCTCTTGGACTTTTTTCTTAACTATTTGCCAAACTTAATAAGAGTAACCTAGTGTTAACACAAAATACATTAATAAAGTAAAGAATACAAGCTTACACAAGCTTTTAACTTCGTCTTCACTCTCGAGGTTAGATAAAAAAATGAAGAGTATCATTATACCTAAAAATATAGTTCTAAATACTGAACCTCTTACCGTATATTTTTAAGTTCAACATTATAGTTGCCCATTAACGGCTTCAACCAAACATATTCATTAGTTTTTTTTTTTTGGTTAAATATTTTTTAATATTAATTAAATAAAAGCCTAGAACTAACTAAAAAGAGGAGCAAATCTTCAGTTCTTATCTAGTTGGCAAAAGGATATATGCAATAAAGTTTTTTGTATCTTATTTTTAATTTTACTGTATATGAATAAATAAATACATATTTATACACGGTATTGGCTGCAATAAAGACAATTAACTTATAAACTACCTTATCATATTGTTTGAACGTTTAGTATTGTTTGTCATTAAATCAAAAGCTCGTATAAGCTCAAGCGTGCGTTACAGCGACACGTCGACGCCGTAAAACTTGTACCGGAACAATGTAACATAATTGTCTACGAAAGAACTAAAAAAACTATTTTTTATACTTAATTAAACTATTTACTTACGTAAGCATTTTGTGATGAATCCAAGGCCAAATATGAACATACTATCGTCGTCTGCTGCTTTATTTGCATGGATTTTAAATAACGACTTAAAAAGAAAATCGAATGTTTTCCTGTTTCTGTGGGAATATTAGGAAATCCTCCCTTACACTACCTCATTGACCCACATAAAAGTACATTTGAGCCTTCAAGTCGAGAGTTCTGTCTGTGCGTATGTCAGTTACTTAGTAAAAGAAGTTTTATAAATACAAATATATTTTTTTTTTGTTTAGAAGTTCAAAATAGAAGGTTTTATTCCTATTTTTTCCTTGTCTCCCATCACATATATAGAAAAGTGGACAAAATTGCTGAGCATTTCATCATTCATTTCCTCTGCCTATTCTGCTATATGCGGATATACTCGTACAAAACCATTTGTATAAATGACTAGCAAATCTACCCTCACGTATAAAGGCTTGTATCATTGGCCGTTGTAGAATTGAAAACATATATACAATATACATATAAAATATAACAGGTATCTGTTTTTCTTTTATAGTTCAATAACATGTATTAAAGTCATAAAATACATACGTGGAGGAGAAGCGAGTTTGAATTTTCCAACTTGGTTGAATGTTTTAAACGAGCTATCATAATCGTGACTCGCAAAGTAATGCTATGAAATATTACACGTTGTGCGGAAAGGAAGACTTAAAGGATAAAATGGATAGGCTTAATATCAATTTAATCTCACGCGGAATAACTTCTAGTTTATATAACAGTAACTTTAAGAAAGAATAGAGCAGCTGTTGACTTTGTCGCCAGTTTTCTCAGCAGACCAAGCAGCAGCATCTTTCCGAGTTAGTAATTTTGTCTCTTCGACGATATTAGTCAAGAAAAATGCTTCGGAAAACCTAACTGTATAATAAGTGAATAGATATTAAAAGTCACATTCACTTCTAGTATAGACTGAATGATCACGATGGTCGCGATTTCTTCAAATAAATGTGTTCGCTCGAACTTGTTAAATATGACATGAACTTGATGACTAATACAAAATTTAAAAACGTATAAAAATTTGGACGAAGCAGGATTTGAACCCGCGCCTCTCCCTGTCCTCAAGACAATTTGTTCTATCTTGTACAGGCTCTAATTGCAAAAATATAATTTAATTACTCGTAAATTAATTTTATTACTATTTAAGGCCCACTCAGCTAAAATAATCATTATTTTCTTACTATATCGTGAAATGGACACAGCCGGCAGTATTTCTGAGTCGATACGATATTGGTACCTTCAAAAAGTGCGTCTATTCCTATCTTACCAGCGACGCCCTAGTTGCCTCTACGACATAACATGGAGTAATGGGCCACAGTGATCACATGATGTGTATGTATATATCGAGAGAATATAACGCTAGTGTCTTATCTTTCCTAATTATTTAAAACGTCTAAGTGAGAAATAAATACATATACACAACAATATAACAGTATAGAATACATTCATAGCTTATTCAACATCGAAGTGGCGGCAATATTACATATGTTGTACTTGAAGCGTCCTCTTAACAGGCGTCTCACTGTCGCCTTGACTGAGAACATTTGGCAACAAATTTGTAACTAATTAATTCACTGGAAGTAAAAATAGTAACTTAATTAGGGCATTTAGCTAAAATATTTACAGATTAAGCGTATTTACACAATTTAGATATTTCAAAATATAAAATATTTTTATTATTGTCCTGTATTTAGTGACGACTGCAGGCTTAAAACGAGTTTATTGATGTAACAATTATCAAGTAGTAGATTCAGTCTCTACGGTAGGTCTCTACGACGACACACACACACCAACACACACACACACACACACACACACATATATATATATATATATATATATATATATAAACATATTAACCTCCTTTGCGTTGCGTAGTCTTTAATAAGCACTCAACAAAGCCGGTCGACACTTCCATAACAACACAATGTGTAAGCAGCAAGCGTACTTCATATATACATACTACTATAAATATATATAAGTAGTTGAAGTAGTAGTAGAGACAGATGTAATTATTTAACTTCACAGACAAAAATTGTAACTAATATGAGTATAACCACGACTATTTAATAGTTACTGAGCTACGAGTACAGTAGGCGCTAAATACATCGTAATAATTCTGTATTAATCCATTTTATGTTACACTTTGTAACCCAGATATAGGATATAGGGTAGGCAGATAAAACTTACCATCAGGACTACCCGTTCCCCATGCACCGACCAATTTTTGAGACACTGTCGTAACAGCAAGGACATGAAAATAATGTATGCCTGTCAGTGACAAATAATCCTAGAACCATCACATTTATAATCAGACGCTGTGCCGTTAATTTTTAACTTTAATATATATGTCACTTATATAAAGTTAGAAATTTACATAAAACACTAATAACAAAGCTCAGTCTAATTTTAATATACTGTATAAAGAGTTTTTGTTATACTAAATTACGGACCATATCTAAATGCGAGGTTGCAAGCTGCAGTACTAAATCCAGTGTACTTTGCAAGGCAGTTAGCGGACTGACATAATCTAATGTTATATGATTTAAATGGTTTTTATTTTTACTTGTTATTTGTAGAAATGTTAATTTGAAAATATAATAAATGTTAAATATTAAGGAAGTCCTAATTATATCGCATATGTATAGTAGGTCTGACAGACAGTATCTAGTTTACTCTGTTTTTCACTTCACGAGAGGTGAAACTCAATGCCGTGACTTGTCTTGTTACCAAAGCAGAAAATAAAAATAATAAAGTCTCTCGGGTGGGACTCGACTCACAACCGTCATTTTTACATTGTGTATTGACTAATGGCGGAGGAAAATGAATATATTGAATATTTCATTTCATCAATTTTCACCGACAACATGTCACGCTTACACACGCACACTCGTGTCCTGCTCCACGACATGCTTCAATATGTGTTTGTTTTTAAAATACTAGAAGTGAACCAAGATTACCTTCAATATGAAAGCATGCTGTAATTGTTTTTGTAAGAAGAATTTATGTATATATTGTAATAAACTGTATTAGATCTTCTGGGTCGCCTTTGCTTACTTCATTATTTGTTCGATAAAATGAGAAGCTAAAAATATATACAATCTATCATCTGTCACGTTTATAGTCACTTGTTTGTTTCCCTGCTTTGACGCAGGTATGTGAATAACTACATGTTTTCAACAAATATTTTAATATACTTAAATATGGGATAAAATTAAAAAATAATAATATTATACTTTCTTGCACCTTCGGTATGATATATTTCAAAGCAAGGCGAGTGCAACTATAACTTTCACATTAACTTTGTTAAGACTAAACTTGAATATTGTGCGGTACCTTAATAGTATTAAGTAATCGCACCATGTATAAGCTCATAAATATTTGCACGAAGTGGGACTTGACCCGTGTCTCTTGGAAACCGCTTGGGGGACGATTGGATCAAATCCCGCTGCTTTAAAATTTTTATGCGTTTTCTAAATAAGTATTTTTCTTTTCTTATCATAGACTGTTCCTATACCTACTATGCTTTATTCCGTATTCTACGGAATGCAGTTTTTAATCTTAGTTTTTAAATGCAATTTGTTTGAAAAATTATAAAGTAAATATTGAATTTCAGTAATAAATTAATAAGACAAAATCTGACTGCAAACACAATGATTGTGTTAGATAAATGAAATATGATGGAATATACTAAAATTATTTAAATTTTTCCACAGTAGTAGACAAAGCGCGGCATTTATTTGCCGCCACCAAGACTTAAAATTGTGAAAAGAACGTTAGATGGATTGGATTGCGTAACCTAACGCCACATATTATCTGAACCAACTTGAAAAGTATACACGCCTTTAGGAATAAAGCATACAAAACCTAAACCAAGCTTCCACTACTACTCGCCAGCTAATGCTCGTATATTGCAAGCTCAGACAGCTTATTTACAGTTCACTATAATACCTAATATATTCTAGCTTTACTTGTATTAAGCCATTATTAAAGCTGTAGTAGGTGACCGTGTTGAACTTTATATGTGAATAGACAAAGTACAATTAGTACAGAGCAAAGGATGACTCCGGTCTACCAAATACTCATATAACTTAATACATCTTTGTGTATAATAATGTCATGATCATATTATACTATTTCTCTACAAAATCCGTAAGGCGATTTTGTTGAAATTTTTATACATTCTACCTATAACAGTAATTTATAATATAAAATATATAGCGCACTCTTGTCTTTCTCATAATATCATAATTATAATTGGGTTCTTTTAAATTCCAAGATTCATTTAAACTTGTAATCAAGGATTGCTACATTTTAGAACTTTAAAACTTAAATAATAGTAGTGATATGTTAGTCACGTCCGTAATCGAGAAAATTTTGTTAAGTTCATCCGTCATCTATGAGATAATGTAGATTTTGTCAATCGACATTGATCTTGCGAGAAATTATAATGAAAACTTATTCACTGATTTCACCGAGTGAGCATCGTATCTACAACCATCACGTTTACAGTCAGATATTGTTCCGCTATAATACGATAAAGGTCAGAGTCCGTGATGTAATTTATTTTGTTAAGTCATAAAAGTGCGACATCGTTAAATCAAAGAATGTGCACATAAAGTTTAAGCCGCGAGTTAGTGTTTTGACAAACCATTGCGTAAATGTACTACTATTATTGCAAGTAAAACTGTTACGGGAAATGTAATTCTGTGTTACTCTGTGTATCTATCATTACAAATATTTGCTATATTTAGTCCTTTTAAACTTTTGTATTTTTTTTTTGTTTAAATAAAGAAATGAAAAAATATATATTTAAATAAAACAAATAAAAGT